>JBAMJV010007024.1:0-41995 GCA_037951105.1 Echinarachnius parma | reverse complement strand
CATTACCAATGGGCAATTCTAAAAACACATCTCCTCTTTTCCCGGCCCTTCTCGATCGCCGCGACCCGGACGGGTCGACGGGCCGGGTCTCGGAGTACCTCCCGTTTGCATTCCCGACTCCCTGCCTGGTCGAGATCGGCGTCCAGATGGCCCCGAATTTCGTCTAATTTATTCATTATTCATGACGCGCGAGTCGCCATCGATTTTAAAGAGTAGCCTGGATAAGTACTAGCTATCATTCGCGCGCGACTGAGCCCTGCTTTCCGACGAGCGAGTTCACTTCGAGGGATTAGTAGATATCGGGCTTATGAATATTCAAAAGGTAGGGTCTTGGACCCTTCTAGCGGAGACTGTATTTACACAGCTAATTGGTTTGCGGTGACTTGCAACACTGAATTGCGCTCATTGAATCGCGTGGATAAGGACGACCTATGCCTTGGCGTGCAAAGGAGCAAACATTTACAGCGAGCGGTTCCAATCGACGCATTGTTATATATGTGGCTTACGATAATCTTCAGGACCGCGAGAGGTGCTCCGCAGAATGAGTTTATTTACATAGCGATTAGTGAGTCTCTGGCAGGCTTCGACACTTAATTGATAACGCGTGGATACTGATTACCCATTTAACCACGAAGCCGCTCGCTACACTCTTTACTTGATAAATGAGATAGCGTGGCAAATCCGAGGATATTTGTTTGGTCGATGGTGAAACAAGATTAGTCTCCGGCGGGTTTCGACGTTGAATTGATAACGCCTGGATATGAAGTACCCATTTCACATCGGAGCAGCTCGCTATAATCTAATTGACTTAATACGTGAGATAGCATGGCAAATCTATAAGGATATTTGTTTGGTCTATATGGTTAAGCGAGATCTTCCAAATAGTATAAAGGGGAAAAGACATTTTGTACACCGCGTGCATCTGTGGTGTATCTAAATGATTATTCACGGGGTGACTTTGTATTCCTTTTGATTTGTTGACAGGATAAAGAAATGTTTAGAGTTTTCTCTGGGAGCATGCTACTAAGAAATCACGCAATTTATAATATCTTAACAATATTCACGAACTTAAAAAAAACAGGAAGAAGATGTGGTTTTGAGTAGCAAATTATTATTATCATTTTAATTTGGTTATATAACTGATTGTTGTACAATACAATATTGTTGTGACCATTTACATCTCATACCGCATGCATCAGTGGTGTATATAAATGATTATTCACGGGGTGACTTTGTATTCCTTTTGATTTATAAACAAAGCAAAAAAAAGGTTGACAGGAAAAAGAAATGTTTAGAATTTTCTCCGGGAGCATGCTACTAAGAAATGACGCAATATTCACAAACTTAAAAAAAAAAAACAGGAAGAAGATGTGGTTTTGAGTAGCAAATTATACATGTTACATATTTTATTGAATTCAAACAATTCTGTTCTGCATGATAACCGTCGTTCTGCGACAAGATTTTGGTGGCCGGGGCAAAGACAATTGGTTAATGTTCGTACAACGAGGGTGGTGGTGATGGGCAGGGGCGCCGGGGGATGTGGGGCCTTTGTGGGGGTGGGAGGATATTACTGTTTTCCCCCGTTGACGGGTGGAGGGGGGGGGGGGGGGCGGCAACGCCCCAAACAGGGGAGGGGATCCTTGCCCAAAATACGGGTGTGTGTGTGTGGGGGTAGGGGGGGGGGCGGGGAGGAGAAACTTTACGCAGTTTTTATTGTACAATCGGGATGTTATGAGGAGGAGGGATTACTCTACAAAATTCATCGTTGACCAGGAACACTTGATGGGGGCGGGGGGGGGGGGGGGGGGGGGGAGGTGGGGTTACTGTTTTCCGAGGCTTTTTATTAGGCGGGGAATGGGGGTATCCATCACCAACAGTTAGATGGTGCTTATCGCCCAAAAGTAGGTGGAGGGGATCACCGTTTCGCGGGTGTATTGTGTAAGTGGGGAATGGGGGGGGGGGGGGGGGGGCGTAGGGGAGGGAGATTGGGGGGGGGGGGGTGGTTCAGTGCCTAAAATAACTTAATCTATAGTTTGATAGAATAATCAGCAACCAAATAGATATAAGTACGTGTATAAATATAACTGATTATAATATGTTTGGTATTATTTTGTTGTAAGGAACGGGTGCTACAATACAACAATGTTTTGATTATTCTTAATCTTCTGAATTATTTCCAATACCGTGTGCATTAGTGAATGTACCTTAATGATTTTCACGGGGTGATCGCACCCATTTTGATTTATAAAGCAGCAAAAAACGAAACAAAACACACAGGATAAGGAAATGATAACAATTTCCCCCGGAATGACGCAATTTATATCTGTATGATATTCAAGCACTTGAAAAAAGGTGGGGTCTCGAATTATCAAAGTATACATGTATCCAAACAGATATGTTGTGTTAAAACTGTTTTGCGACACGATGTTCGGGGTAGAGACCAAGACAATTGGTTATTTGTGTACATTAGGAGGCGGCATTGATGGGCGGGGTGGGGAGGGAGCTGGGGGATGTAGCCGTTTTCCACAGGTGCGTGTGTGTGTGTGGGGGGGGGGGGGGGGGGGGGAGGGGGTCCATCGCCCAAAATAATGGAGAGGTGTTCCCCTCCACCCCACCCCCCCCCCCCCCAAAAAAAAAAAATAAATAAATAAAATAAATAAATACATACAATAATAATAATAATAAATACAAAAATAAATAAAAATAGGGGGGAGATAACCGTTCGCAGGTTTTTATTATGTAACAGCTCAAAATATAGAAGTTTGAAAGAATACAAAATGATCTCTTCAATGGGTGATTTCAAGTATGGTGTTTAAGGCCGGTGTTGGTGTTTATTACACACAAACACCAGTTTGATAAACACTAACACCAGCCCTAAACACCATACTTGAAATCACCCATTGTACCAATACTTCATTTGGAGATCGTCGTGCAGTTTGTGATACAAGCGCAATATTTTGCGCAGAGACCAATAATGCGTCACGATCTGTTCATTTTTTGATACAAGCAACGAAATAACCAAAAATATAGCTTTAAAGGACAAGTAACACCTCGACAAAAATAAAATGGCTGCCGCAGCAAAGAGCGCCCGTTTAACGGGCGCCAACAGCTAGTCCTACATATAATAATACTCTAACGCTACGAGGGGGGTCACGCGTGCGTTACCAATGGGCGATTTCTCCAACGCATCTCCTCTTTCCCCGGCCCTCCTCGATCGCCGGGACCCGGACCCGTCGACGGGCCCGGTCTCGGAGCTGCGTACTGTCGCATTCCCGACTCCCAGCGCGGTCGGGATCGACGTCCAGATGGCCCCGAAGTTCCTCTAATTTAATCATTATTCATGACGCGCGAGTCGCCATCGATTTTATAGAGTCGAGTGGAATAGGACTAGCCATCATTCCCGTGCGACCGAGCTTCGCTTTTCGATGAGCGCCACCCGTTCGCCGGATTAGTAGATATCGGGCTTATGAATATTCAAAAGGTAGGGTCTCTCGCGGAGATTTTATTTATCCACAGTCTGTTTATACGGGCTTTAGGGACAAAAGAAATTCCAAATTCGGGTCCGCGAGCAAAAATTACTTCTGGCACCTCCAATAAATTGTAGGTATTTTTTATTTTCAGCTAAAAAGAACGTTTTTTGACGAAAATGGCGACGTAAAAAATTCGGCGAAACGATAGGCGGTGGCCAGTGCCCATTACCCTAATGTTCTCATTGACGTCGGCCTTGGCTTACGGGGGACACGAATAGGAATAAGCGTTGTACTTTCAGCTGCTTTGCAGTGTGTTGTGTTGTGTTGAGTTGTGTTGTGCCGACCGTGACTTCGCAAATGAAATCGTTAATTTAGTTTTCAATATAATTAACAGTACGTACCGTGGGAAAACTTTAATTTACCAGCCATTTTGGCAGAGCAATTATAAATTTCCTCTCCTGTCTGTCGCTATCAGTATCACGTACGCCTCGCGATCGACATCCAAATGTACAAAAGTAAGAAAACATGTTATTTTATAATTTTGTGTACATTTGATTTGATATAAATAAATTTAAATTATTCTGGCTCACTGGCATTTATCATCCTATTACTGAGATGTACGGCCGGTGGCGTACGGCCGGTGGCGTACGGCCGGTGGCGTACGGCCGGTGGCGTAGAGGTACAAGTTATGCTGTACATATGTATTAGAAAATATTGTGTGCCAGGCAGCCACTCATTTTTATTTATTTTGTAACACAATATTCTTTTCACTAAAGTGACAACTTAATACATGAACATATGCAAGGTACATGTATGATCAGTGGCGTACCCAGGATTTTTTAAAGGGGGGGGGGGGGGGGTTATTTTGTAAAAAAGATGTACGACCGGTGGCGTACGGCCGGTGGCGTACGGCCGGTGGTGTAGAGGAACAAGTTATGTTGTACATATGTTTTAGAAAATGTTGTGTGCCAGGCAGCCACTCATTTTTATTTATTTTGTAACACAATGTTCTTTTCACTAAAGTGACCACTTACCATGAACAGATGCAAGGTACATGTATGATCAGTGGCGTACCCAGGATTTTTTAAAGGGGGGGGGGGGGGGTTATTTTGTAAAAAAGATGTACGGCCGGTGGCGTACGGCCGGTGGCGTACGGCCGGTGGCGTACGGCCGGTGGCGTACGGCCGGTGGCGTACGGCCGGTGGCGTAGAGGAACAAGTTATGTTGTACATATGTATTAGAAAATGTTGTGTGCCAGGCAGCCACTCATTTTTATTTATTTTGTAACACAATGTTCTTTTCACTAAAGTGACCACTTACCATGAACAGATGCAAGGTACATGTATGATCAGTGGCGTACCCAGGATTTTTTAAACGGGTGGGGGGGTTATTTTGTAAAAAATTCCAAGCCGAGACCAAGTACCTTTCACATATTCGAGACCGATACCAAGTACCTTCAAAGTTGAAAACCCCTCTCAGGGGGGGGGGTCCGTAAAATTTGTTCAAAGCCGAGGCCAAGTACTTTCAAAATTTTCGAGACAGTGAAACAGTACCGGGGGGGGGGGGGGGGGGCGGTGGTCGAGACTAGGTTTGAGATGGTCGAGACCGCTTAAAAGTAGTCTCGAGATCGGTTAAAATTTGCAAGGGGGGCCCGGGGGGGGGGGAGTTCAAATTATCTCCCAGATAACAATGCTACGTTGGCCCATCGTTGGCCCAATGTAGGCGGTCATGTTGGGCCAACGTCAAAACGTGACGTCTAGCCCACGTCATTCTTGCCGCTGGGCCCTCGTTGGCCCAACCCCCATACGCCAACGTCAATTGCCAACGTTGAGCCAACGTTTGCCCAACCATTTATTTTGCTATTTCTGACGTCAAGCCAACATTGAGCCGACTAAACCCCAACGTTAATACGACTATATAAGTCAATGTCGGGCCAACGTTAAAACGTGACGTTTTGCCCACGTCATTCTTGCCGCTGGGCCCTCGTTGGCCCAACCCAACAAGCCAACGTCGTACAAGTGTTGGGCCAACGTTTTCCCAACCCTTGCCCAACCTTTCAGTTGGCTAATTATGACATCGGGCCAACGTTTACCCAACCTTGGGCCAACTGTTAGCCAACCTTGGGCTAACATTGAACCAACCTTGAGCCAACCGTGAGCCAACCGTGAGCCAACCGTGAGCCAACCAACAATACGAACACTTAAAAAAAAAAAGATTAGTAGGCTGCATGGTGTTACATATTCTACCCTTCCATCATTCAAACGCTAAGTCCTATATATCCTATATATCCTATATCTTAAACCTAATCCTAAACGTATCATACCCTATCCTATCCTATCGTCTTAACAATATTTAATGCAATCGACTTAGTATATATATCCTCATACATACTATGTACATTTGTTGTAGTTAGTAATTGCCGAGAGTAGATTATAAAATAATCAGCCTTTGAATCATTATTCATAAGACTATTATTCAGGTGTCATTTATAGTTTTATAAATTATATAGAAAAACAAGGACATGATAACACTGTTTTCAATACAAATAATAGCAAAAATAGGAATTTTTCTGTTCACTAAATTATGATCGTTTATAATCGATCATGAACCCCGATAGCAATTCTGCGTTGGCCCAATGGGTGATTTCAAGTATAGTGTTTAGGGCTGGTGTTAGTGTTTATCAAACTGGCGTTTGTGTGTAATAAACACTAACACCGGCCTTAAAGACCATACTTGAAATCACCCATTGTCGGCCCACTTACGACGCATTGGGATCGATTGCGGAACGAACCTTTACCGATCATAAATCACTAATTAATAGGTGTATCAAAGTTAATAAAGAGGGGGCTGTGCAGAGGGGCTTTGCACCGCGAATATTTTGTTAATAACATTTAATTTAATTGTATTAATTTACCAATGCAACAGCATCATATAATGTACAATATTTCCCGTCATTTATCAAAAAGGATAGACATATTGCATAGTATATTATTCAAAACTAGCCCTTCAACAACTATATATATAAGCAATACAAGTGTATACCGCACATTATATTATCGATAATATTACAACAAATTATATAGAAAACAAAGACATGATAACACTGTTTTCAATTCAAATAATAGCAAAAATAGGAATTTTTCTGTTCACTATTATGATCGTTTATAATCGATCATGAACCCCGATAGCAATTTACAAATTTAACAAAATCATAATATACATGTAAGGTACAATATTTCACAATTTCCCCTCATTTATTAAAAAGGACAGACATTGCATAGTATGTTAGTCACAACTAGCCCTTGAACAACTATAAACAATACAAGTATATAATGTACATTATATTATCGATAATATTACAACAATCCAAAATGTTCCAAAAAGGTTTTCATACATTGTTGGTAGCACATAATTAAAATATATTTTAAGTATTATATAATATATTATACAATTTACGAAATCCGTATCGTGACATTGTACATTTTAAGTCGCATGGAGGTTCATCTAAAATTACTCCCCCAATGTATGAAATGGACTGTTTCCCTATACCTGTCTTGATTTAGCTATCTTGCATTTTGTTAATCAATTTCCCAGTGAAATATATAGCAGTGGTTCAATCATTTGTTCGTCATATTCGTATCTATATTACTACAAATGAAGTACAGTCCACTTCTGGTAAAGAGAGTTCAGCATTGGTTAACCCGAGTTTTGGTAACTAAAACCTGCATCATTACATTACAACCTAACAGTTATAACTTACTTCACCATGTTCGAAAGGAATAACACAACACATTACTGAGTAAAAAGCATGTTCAGCATTAAAAAAAGAGACATTAAAACTCAAGAGGACGCTCTTTAAAAACCTATTGGTCTTAACATTTACAAATAAAATGTTGTGCATGTCATGATTTGTTGAAATAGTGATTAGATAGAGAGATAATCAACGATTATTTAAAAACATCTTTACTATAGTACCTTTTTAAAAAGGAGAAGCAATTTTTTAATTTGTGAGCGGCCGGTTCAAAGTTATATTTTGTGTTCCCTACAATTTTTAAAATGTTATGTTAATGGATATCTCAGGCATTTCTGAACCAATTTTGATCAAATTATAGTTTATTCTGTCATTACAATTGTATGCTCTTTCAAATTTGATACAGTACTCCGTGTTTGATTATATCACACACATATTGTATGTAGCACCCTCTATACCAAAACCCAACGCAACTATCCTTTAATACCTTGATACCAAAAAACTATTTTCTCGGTAACGATTTCTATATAGACAATATGAATTCGGTCTAATATATTTTCTTTACACCTATAACGCGTCAATATCCCAATATTTGACCTCATTACATTTAAATATATGTGTAAATCCTCTCTAAAAAGTGCGAAACCGGCTAGAATCATCTGCAAACAATCCCAAATGCAAATAATACAGTAGGTTTGGAAATCTTTTGTATAAAATATGAGGAAAAACGCTGGTTCCACTACAGGTCATTTTGAAACTCCACATGTAATCGGATAAAACGGATAAATATGCCTTGACCACGAGCACCGAGTGGGATGTATGCGAATTTCATGAACTAATTGTAGGGAACAATGTTGCTGTGTTGCTGTGTTGCAGTGTTGCGTCCAAATAGACGTTTTTAAATTGTTGTTTAAACGTTAGAAAAAAGAAAAAAAAAACTTTCATGTATTTGATTTCAACTGCAAGTACCAGCATATAGCCTGTCGGACGCTGGAAACGTTCTAAGAACGTTTTTTAAACGTTGATTAAGGAAGAAAACCTACGTGACCTAATAAAAAAAAGCGTTTTGTAAACGTTGATTAAAGACGAATACGTGACCTAATTAAAACGTTTTGTAAAGTTTTGTGTTTGCTGGGTAGTGCCCGTAATGAATGTACTCGGTAGACTATTCACGAAAGCTTATGCGTATATTTATGAACTTAAAGGGATAGTTGATTTCTGGTAAGGAGAGTACAGTTTGGGTGAAACTGAATTTTAGTAACCAAAACCTACATCATTACATTGCAAACTAATAGTTATAACTAGAAAGGAACACAAAATTCCAAATGACGTAGTAAGAGACCATGTTATCATTCAAAAAGAGCCGTTAAAACGTAAGAGGGCGCCTTCTAAAAACTCATCGGTTTCAACCATTTTGAATAAAATAGTGTGCATGTGATGTTTTGTTGAAATAGTGATTAGATAGAATTAGATAGAGAAATAACCAACAACTATCAACATAACTTTTTTGTAACTTTTTGAAAAGAGGAAGCATTTTTTTGAATTTTTAACGGCTGGTTCAAAATTCTCTAATAAACCGGGGGCCCCAGCTTTATTACAAAATGTTACGTTTATGGATATTTCAGCCGTTTCTGAACCGATTTTGATCAAACAAAGATGATTGTATTATTTAGATAGTATGCTCTTTCAAATTTTACACTCAGTTTTTCATTATCTCACAAAAAAAATTAGTCTAGCGCCCTCTCTACCAAAACTCAACTACGCCTTTAATTAGGAGTTTGAAAGACCGATTCCAGCGATTACACGGCAATGTGTAAATTTGAATAATTTCGATTTAAAAAGTGTAAAATTGAGAGAAAATGTTATAATGAATAATAAGTATAATAAGAAGTCTGACGTCAATTAGCCAACCAATTTCCAACACCACTCATTGATTAAATGTTGTAGTAGGTGAAACGGTGGCCCAACGTTGGCTTGCCTACAGTGTCGAAATGTGGTTGTTTGTCAAATGTTGGTTTGACGTCAACTAGCCAACCACTATCCAACGCCGCTCATTGACCGAATAGGTAGGCGAAACGTTGGCCTAACGTTGGCTGGCCCACCGTCAAAATGTGGTTGTTTGTTAAAGGTTGGTTTGACGTCAGCTAGCCAACCAATATCCAACGTCGCTCATTAACAGAATGTTGTAGTAGGCGAAACGTTGGCCCAACGTTGGCTTGCCCGACGTCGAAATATGGTTGTTTGTTAAAGGTTGGTTTGACGTCAGCTAGCCAACCAATATCCAACGTCGCTCATTTACAGAATGTTGTAGTAGGCGAAACGTTGGCCTAACGTTGACTTGCCCACCGTCGAAATGTTGTTGTTTGTTAAAGGTTGGTTTAACGTCAGCTAGCCAACCAATATCCAACGTCGCTCATTTACAGAATGTTTATGCAGGCGAAACGTTGGCCTAACGTTGGCTTGCCTACCGTCGAAATGTGGTTGTTTGTTAAAGGTTGGTTTGACGTCAGCTAGCCAACCAATTTCCAACGTCGCTCATTGACCGAATATTTTCGTAGGCCAAACGTTGGCCTAACGTTGGCTTGCCTTCTGTTGAAATGTGGTTGTTTGTCAAACGTTGGTTTGACGTCAGCTAGCCAACCAAAATCCAACGTCGCTCATTTACAGAATGTTGTTGTCGGCGAAACGTTGGCCCAACGTTGACTATCCTACCGTCGAAATATGGTTGTTTGTTAAAGGTTGGTTTGACGTCAGCTAGCCAACCAATTTCCAACGTCGCTCATTGACCGAATGTTGTAGTAGGCGAAACGTTGGCCCAACGTTGGCTTGCCCGACGTCGAAATGTGGTTGTTTGTTAAAGGTTGGTTTGACGTCAGCTAGCCAACCAATATCCAACGTCGCTCATTTACAAAATGTTGTAGTCGGCGAAACGTTGGTCTAACGTTGGCTTCCCCACCGTCGAAATGTGGTTGTTTGTTAAAGGTTGGCTTGACGTCAGCTAGCCAACCAATATCCAACGTCGCTCATTAACAGAACGTTGTAGTCGGCGAAACGTTGGCCGAACGTTGACTATCCTACCGTCGAAATGTGGTTATGTATTAAACGTTGGTCTGACGTTAACGAGCCAACCAATATCCAACGCAAGTCATTGACACAGTGTCGTAGTAGGCGAAACGTTGGTTAAACGTTAGCCTGCCCACCGTCGACATGTGGTTGTTTGCCAAACGTTAGTACGACGTCAACTAGCCAACGAATATCCAACGCCACTCATCAACAAAATGTCGCAGTAGGCGAAACGTTGGCCCAACGTTTGTTTTTCGACCAAAGAATTATGATTGTTCGTCCAACTATCACCCAACGTTGTTTCAACGTACATTTGCCGACCAGTTTGCCAAAAGTCAACAGAAAACGTTGGCGTAACGTTGTCTTAACGTCAGCTCTCCGACTGCAAAAATTTGGTTGCATATTTACCTTAGGCCAACGTTGGCTCAACGTTGTTTTGCCAACCGCGACGGTGCCGACTATAGACTACGTTGGGCCAACGTAGCATTGTTATCTGGGCTTTTTGCGGGGGGGTGTGCCTCGATCAGTGAAAATCGAAACAGTGGTCTTAGGAGCGGGGGTGTGCGTAAGTGGTGTGCCTTAGGTGTTATAAGGGAGTGAGGGGAGGGGTGGGGCGGCATCACCTAAAACAGCTCAACATTATACCAGTTTAAAAGAATACACAATGATCTCTTCATAGTACCAATACTACATTTGGAGATCGTCGTGCAGTTTGTGATACAAGCACATTATTTGGCACAAAGACCAATAATGTGTCGCAATCTGTTAATGTTGTGATACAAGCAACAACATATCTATAAGTATAGCTTTAAAGGACAAGTGACATCAATTGTTCGCTTTGTGATACAAGCAACATATTAACTCTAATCATAGCACGAAAAGACACAAACGGTGTAAGAGTTTGATGTCGCGACAAACGCAAAATGGCTGCCACAGCAAAGAGCGCCCGTTTAACGGGCGCAAACAGCTAGTCAATACCTAATAATACTCTAACGCGACGAGGGGCGTCTAGGGGGGGGGGGGGGGGGGGTATCCTAGGCCATTTCGTAAAAACACGTCCGTTCGGCTCCCGCCCGCCCTCGATCGCCGCCGGGCGGTTTGACGGACGGGCGACGTCTCAAACTCGGTATCGTGACGTATCACCCTTCGATTCGCGATCGCGATCGTCGTCGGGGTGGCTAAGAGGAGCTTTTCGGGGTCGGCTCTTCCCTACCCGGTGGGAGTGTAATTATCGACTCGGCCCTATACCTCTTCGCCACCCGGAGGGAGCACGTTATTACAAGAATACGCCCCTTTCCGTCCATTTTCGATCGCCGCCGGGGTAAACGCCTACATACGACGCTTCGAACTATGCTTCGGCTATATATCCGCTCGAGTCGCGCCCGTGATCGCCGTCCGAGTGGTTAAATATGATTATACAGGGGGAGTGAGTTCGCTGGCTGCAACCGAGCTCTGGCCGACTCTGGCCGAGCTATAATTTTCGTCAGACTGTCTAAACCATCGAGTGGTGGGGTATTCTGCAGTTAAGCCGAACGCGCTTTGCGGACTAAACAAATACCAAATTCGGGTCCGCGAACAAAAATTACTTCTAACGTCTACAATTCATTGTAGGTCATTTTTGTTTTCAATTTCAGCTTAAAAGGACGCTTTTTGACGAAAATAGCGACGAATAAAGATTCGCCAATAATGACAGGCAGTCGACGTATCTGACTCTGACTCTGACTCTGAGTCTGAGTGAAAATGACAGATTTATCGCCGTCGATCGCGTCTGGTATGTTAGTTGTTTGATATGACCTTTATGTTGGACACGAAATTAAACAAATTACCCATAGTTGAGTTTTGCACATTATTTTATTTTAAAAATAATTATGCAGATCGAGCTGCCCTGGTCCGGTTCGACCCTAATTTTGTCACAACCTTACGCCGACGGTAGGGCGTCGATTCCAATCCGGCTCCGTTGCGCGTGTCCGTGTACCACTGTACCATAGCTGCATTGCCATTGGCATCGAGTTGTGTTGCACTGCATGAAACTGAAGCCACTGTCACTGTGCATTCAAAAATGGAATCGTTAGTTTTCAAGATAATTAGTACATGTATTACGTATACAGGGAACCTTTACGTAGTATCAGGCATTTTGTTCTTGAAATAATTATGTAGATTCATTCATTCATTCACGTTCTAAGTTATGTAACTCTAGAGAAGTGGCGTGGGCCGGTGGCGTGGGCCGGTGGCGTGGGCCGGTGACGCCATGGCGTGGGCCGGTGGCGTGGGCCGGTGGCGTGGGCCGGTGGCGTGGGCCGGTGGCGTGGGCCGGTGGCGTGGGCCGGTGGCGTGGGCCGGTGGCGTGGGCCGGTGGCGTTCTCTAGAGGTACAAGTTATGTTGTACATGTTGTACAAATGTATTAGAAAATATTGTGTGCCAGGCAGCCATTCATTTTTATTTATTTTGTAACACAATGTTCTTTACACTGATGCAAGGTACTTGTATAATCAGTGGCGTACCGAGGATTTTTTAAAGGGGGGGGGATTATTTTGTCAAAAATTCCAAGCGGACACCAGGTACCTTCGAGAAAATTTTCCAGAACGAGACCAAGTGCCTACAAAGTTGAAAACCCGTCTCCGGGGGGGGGAGGGGGGGGGGGGGGGGTGTCCGTACATTTTTTCGAAGCCGAGGCCAAGTACTTTCAAAATTTTCGAGTCATAAACCAAGTACCTTCAAAGTTAATAACACCTCTCGGGGGGGGGGGGGGGGGGGCGCAAATTTTTTCGAAGCCGAGACCAAGTACTTTCAAAATTTTCGAGACCTAGACCAAGTACCTTCAAAGTTAAAAACCCCTCTCGGGGGGGGGGGGGGGGGGGGTGTCCGCTAATCTTTTGAAGTTGAGGCCAAGTACTTTCAAAATTTTCGAGACCTAAACCAAGTACCTTCAAAGTTGAAAATCCCCCTCGCGGGGGGGGGGGGGGGGGGGAGGGGCGGGGGAGGATGTCCATAAACAATTTTTCAAAGCCGAGGCCAAGTACCTTCAAAGTTGAAAACCCTTCTCAGTGGTGGGGAGGGGGGGGGGCGGAGATCTTCGCAAATTTTGGGGGCCGAGACCTGGTTTCAGTCTGTCAAGACCAGGTTTTAGTCGGTCGAGACCAGGTTTTAGACAGTCGAGACCGCTTAAAAGCAGTCTCGAGAACAACTAAAATTAGAGAAAGGGGGGGGGGGGTTTAAACCCCCCAAAAGATCAATTTTTTGGTCAACGGGGGAGGGGGGGGGGATGTCCGTAAATTTTTCGAAGCCGAGGCCAAGTAAAATTTTCGAGACCTGAAGTAAACCAAGTACCTTCAAAGTTGAAAACCCCTCTTAGGGGATGGGGGGGGGGGGGGGGGGGGGGGGTGTCCGTATATTTTTTTCTCGAATGCGAGGCCAAGTACCTTCAAAGTTTAAAACCCTTCTCAGTGGGGGGGGGGGGGGGGGCGGAGATCTTCGCAAATTTTTGGGGCCGAGAGGGTTCAAATCCCCCATAACAGTCATTTTTGGGTCAAGGGGAGAGGGGTTGAACCCCGAACCCCCGCTGGGTACGCCTACGGCTCATACTGTAGTTTAACAGAATACAAAGTGCGCTAATATGATGGTACAAACCCTCAATTTTAAGGTAATCGTGCAGTTTGTGATACAATAACATAAATTGGCACAAAGACAAAATGTGTCACTAATGGTTCATGTTGTGATAAAAGCTGCAAAACAGCTCAGATTATAGCTTGATGGCACATGTGACACAAATTGTTCATTTTATGATACAAGCAACAGATTAACTATAATTATAGCTTGAACTGACATAATCATTCGTTTCCTGATACAAGCACTACATTTAGTACAAACGTGCCAGAAAGGGTACAAACTGTACAGTTTCTCATACAAGCCCAAATACTGATAATGGCCGCTAAAGGCTAAAGAGTTTGATGCCGCGTACAAACACAAAATGGCTGCCACAGCAAAGAGTGCCCGTTTAACCGGCGCAAACAGCTAGTACCAAATAATACTCTAACGCGACGAGGGGGGTCGCGCGTGCGTTTCCAATGGCCATTTCTAAAATCACATCTCCTCTTTTCCCGGCGCTCCTCGATCGCCGCGACCCGGACCGGTCGACGGGCCCGGTCTCGGAGCTCCTTACTGTCGCATTCCCGACTCCCGGCACGGTCAGGATCGACGTCCAGATGGCCCCGAAGTTCGTCTAATTTATTCATTATTCATGACGCCGCGAGTCACCATCGATTTTATAGAGTCGCGTGGATAAGTACTAGGTATCATTCGCGCGCGACCGAGCTTCGCCTCTTAGATGAGCGGTCCCATTCTCCTGATTTGTACATATCGGATTTGTACTGATTGTTATATATGTGGCTTACGATAAGCTTCAGGGCCGGGGCCCGCCGTAGAAATAGTTTATTTACATAGCGATTATAGTCTCAGGCGGGTTTCGACGCTGAATTAATAACGCGTGGATATGAAGTACCCATTTGACCACGGAGCAGCTCGCTACAATCTTGACTTGATAAATGAGATAGCATGGCAAATCCGAGGATATTTGTTTGGTCTATGGTGAAGCGAGTTCTTCCAAATTGTAGTTAGGGGAAAAGACATTTTGTACACGAAGCTGTGTCTATTAATTTTAGTAGCTTTTGGGGATATTCACACGAATCCGGTGTATTGGTAACACCCGTATAGGAACACAGAAAAAAAAATCTGAGTCCAATGACTCAATTCAGTGAGTTTTTAGTTTGTCCGTGTAGCGACACATTTTTTTCTTTTACTGAGTCTTCGTACCCACACATACCGAGTCAATTGACTCAATAAAAGTCGAATGACTCACTTTTATGAGTCCAATGACTCACTTCAGTGAGTCTTTAGTTTGTCCGTGTAACGACACGTTTTTTTCTTTTACTGAGTCTTCTTACCCACACATACCGAGTTTTGTGGGTAAAAGGGGTGGGAAATAAAAATAAAAATGTATGTTAATTGATCAGTTGCTTATATGGATAGAACATTATCCTAAACCTAAGCCTACTCCTAATCATAATTCTAAACCTAAACCTATCACCCTATCATCCTACCAACAATAGTTATTATTGGTTCAATATGTATATATACACATCTTCTTGATATGCTTGTTTAATAATGGTTAGTGTTTGCAGGGAGTTGATATTTAAATAAGCCTTCAATTCATATTCATTACATTATATAGGTGTTATTTATATTTGGTATATATTATATGGGCAACTCCAGCGTCACGGACATTACAAATCAGAGAATTTTCATGACTTTCCAATGCCACTACTAATTCATACCTCTAACTAATGTCTAACTTTTATTTTGATTACAAAACAATATCCTAGTTAAGTATGCAAAAAAAGTTTCAGAACATTTATCCAATTCGTTACTGAGTAATTCTGCGAAATGTGCGCCGTCACGGACATTACATCTTTTGGACATGACTTTTTGCATCCATATACATCTTTGCAAAAGTCTGTGAGTTCTGAGACCTCACAAAGGTGATTTTGGTATTTAATTATAGACAAGGCAATGATGAATTGAATCCAAGTTGTTTTGGGGGAAATGGGCCAGGCATATGTGATCTAGACAACAAAACGTTGCGTCACGGACATTACATTTTCAGCGTCACGGACATTACACTTTTGTCCACTTTTTCTAAACTCAGAAATAACCCGCAAAAAATGCTCCATTGTGCATGACACTTTTTTAATTGTACATTTGATATGTAATCAAACAGTTTTGAGAACAAAAATTATATTTCAATTTTTTTTTCAATTAGCAAAAAATTATTTTAAAAATATTAATAAGTTTTTCCAAAATTATTGTAAAATTTGAAATTTTTCAACAGAATGTGCAGTAAACCAAATGTTCAACTATTAAAAAAAATATTATACATTTTTAATGAGGTACAATGCTGTTTTGTGCCCAAAAATTGTAAAATCTAAAAAAAGTTGTGTACATCATGGGCATAACACATGGAAAATCATGGACTAAGGGTATAATTTTTGCAATTTGATCATACTATATGAGATTTAACCATCTCTTTCTCCTCCCAGTAAGTTATAGTCAAGTCTTTATTGATTATTGAGACATGCATGTTCAAATTAAGCAAGGAATTTAGTTTTATAAATAGTTCAGAGTACTGACTCAAAGTTCACTATCTGATTAACGATACAATTTATTAAAACTTGAACCAGGAAGGTAGTAGTCCCCCTGTTGCTTTGGATTATCTTATTTCTTGGCTAAAGTAAGACATTTACATAAGAAAATAATGCTTGATATTTTTTGCTCTGCTTTTTTATACTTTTCACTGTGTATGTAATGTCCGTGACGCAGCCGTGACGTAATGTCCGTGACGCCATTCTGGACAAGCCATCAAATATTTGAGTAAATGCTCTTGATATACTTTATGATATAACATTCTAGCTTTGCAAATGAATTTTGAATTAAATTGAATTAGGACTTCTGCTTCTACAAAAACTTTTATATCTAAAACGTCACGGACATTACACATCAATGTTGTAAGAATCAAGATTTTATCCAATAACAGTTTTCAAAAAGTAAAGATTTTTACACAATTTCCTTTTCTATGATGTTAAAACAAAGCATAAACAAGACATTGGAAGTAGAATTATTGTTCTGAAGTGATCCATATTTTAAAATTTTATTTCACAAACAACGGATGCAAATTTCATCATTTTTTGGGGTAATACATACAATTTTTGTCCCAACTTCAATGGCCAAACAAAAAATATTCTGCATTGAATTTCAAACTTTTTTCCTTTAGTCATCAAAATATGGTCCTTCCTCATTACTATCCAGTAGTTAACAAGGCTGTCCCATGAGTTTCATTTTTCCATCCTTGGGTGACATTTTTCGTGGAATTGCCCATATACAACATAAAAGACACGATAACAATGTTTTCAATATGAATAATTACTAAAAGAAAGAAACAAATTTTATATTTTACATTTCACTTACCATTGTTTATGATCGATCATACATAGGCCGATAGCAATGGGAAAGCGTGGGGATCGATTATGGAGCCAGCATGGGATGTCCAGATGGAACCCACATGGGCCCCATCGGTTCACTATTATCTAACACCTCTTCTTGATATGCGTGATTTATAATGGTTAGTGTTTGCAGGGAGTTGATTCCGAAATAATTAGCTTTGAATTCATAGTCATAACACTATATAGGGTGGCCCCACAACAATGGAACGAGGCACTTCCCAAAACAAAGTCCAAAGACTCACTAAAAATGAGACATTCGTTATTGTGAGTCATTTGACTCAGTAAAAGATGTGTCAGAAGACTCTCCGCAAGTGAGTCAGATTACTCAAAATTAATGCAAAATGTGTCACAATGTCGAGCTGTGCTTCTGACTCATCATAGGCATAAAATGAGTCAAAACTTGAAGCTGACTCGTTTATAACACAATACCGTGTCACATAGTTATGATGTCAAGTGAGTCATCTGTTGTGTGACTCATTTGTTTTAATTAAGGTGAGTCATTTGTGACTCATGAGGTCTAAAAGTGAGTCAGAATGGCAATGACTCACAAAATATTGCGTTTAATGAGTCAAAGTACTCGGCATTATTTTTGTGTGAACAGCAAACTCAAGCATATCTTGCAAGAGTAGTCAATAATAATCAATGCATTTAGATACTCTCGGCTTCAGAGAAATGGGAACGGGTTTCATTAGCACTGTGTGAGCCTAACAGTACAGGCGACTTGCTGGAATACTCCCTTAGGAGTGGAAAATGTGCATTCCTTTTGATTTATAAACAAAACAAAATAAGGCTGACAGGATAAAGAAATGTTTAGAGTTTTCTCCGGGAGCCAGTGTTTCTCAAGAAATGACGCAATTTATAATATCTTTACAATATTCACTAACTTAAAAAAGAGGAAAAAGATGGGGCTTTGAGAAGCAGGGAGTCGTGAGGGGGGGAGGGGGGGAGGTAACTGTTTTCCGAGGCTTTGTGTTAGAAGGGGAGTGGGGGATCCATCACCAAAGGGGGGGGGGGCGGTTAGGAGCAGGGTGTGCCTCAAACTCGGGCATAATAATAATGATTGAGTTATAAAGAAAAGATACTCCATGCTTCACAGATTATACAGTATAGAGATATATATTTGATAGAGTCGCGTGGATAAGTACTAGAGCGTGCTCTATCCCAGGTAGGAAGCCAACGTTGGTCCATCGTTGGACCAACGTTGTCCAATTTTTTTGGCAACGTTGGTCCAACGTTGTCCGGCAACGTTGGACCAACGTTGCTTGTGTACGCCCAACCAACGTTGCTCCAACGTTGGCGAAAACAAAATACCAACGTTGGATCAACGTTGGTCCATTGTTGGAAAATTTTTATTTGTCAACGTTGGTATTTGGATAAAGTTGAATGTTTGGATAAAGTTTTAAGAATTTACATTAATACATCATGGAAACAAACCTTTAGTATGTTTTTGTAGATAAATAACTTACATATATTTCAAATAATGAGTAAATAATAACATTGGATTCATTCTGAACAATCAAATAACACGATAATTAATGCTTTTTGCAGTCAATGATAACCGATCATGAATATTCATGAATAATAACCAACGTTGATCCAACGTTGAACCAACGTTGATCCAACGTTGGAATACATCCTGATTCCAGCAGCTAATTTTAAATCCTTTTATTATGCAAGGGGGTTTTAACCACCTGTGCTACAAGTAAAATAATTGACTTTTCTAACATCAAAGCTAGTGAACAACAGATGTGAAATGTTGGATTCTCGTTGGATTAACGTTTCACCTAAGCTATAATATAGATCGTTAATCCGTGGAAGCTTAATGTCCAATACCTTTACAATGATGAGTGTTTAATAGTGGATCAAGATTGGAATAGTACCTCATTCCATCAATGAAGTATTTATATACATAATTCAAACAATGCACTATAGCTGTAGCTGTTATGTGGTGTTTACTTGTCCTAGCTAGGCTACTGTGATTCTGCATATTTCACTACCATGACAATTTTGCTAGATTCACTGTTTTTGTGTTACACATTTACCTCTAATCAAATGCATGCATACCTTAAATCTAGATCATATTCTCGATGAGTATCAATTAAAACTAAAAAAAGGATTAATTTCATTGAAATTACAGCAAATTATGTCAAAGAACGATAGCAGTATGGCCGAGTTGTCCGGCACCCTCGACAGACTCATGCACGCCAGCACTCTCGGCTTAGAAATGGCAGCTGATAATAACACGTCCCGAATACAGGGAAAGCACGAAAATATACTACAGCTAGCATACATCACCGGCAATTTACCTAGAAACTTGCAGGAAACTATAAATGGACTGGTATACTCCATCACCATCCATATCCGTAGGCTCGCCCGAGTTCATACACTCACCCGAGTTCTTCAAAAAAGCACTGAAAAAAAGAACTGCTGTGATGTACGTTGCTAAATTATCAAGCCCTCTGGTGTCTATGGCACGCTAACTTACACAAATCTGCTATGAGTAGCCGATGCGCAACAGATGCACAAATTGAAAACTTGAAAGATGCAGATGTCGACGTTGATTCAACGTTATTCCAACGAGTTTGTCCAACGTCTGTCGAGCTGCAGTGAGTTTCTAGCGTTGGACCAACGTCGGCATCCAACCTGATTCTCACACTAGATATCTAACCGGATTCCAACAATGAAGGAGTGATCGTCTGTTAATTTCTTATCCAGCATCCAATGTTGAACCAACATATAGATCCAACAAGTCTGTCCTATGTCCAACGAGTTGGCATCTAACCTGATTCTAACAAAGATTTTGATATTTTTATGCGGATATCCAACGTTGATCTAACGTCCAACGAGATTGTCCAACGTCCATTTCACTGCGAGTTACCGATGTTGATCCAACGTTGGTCCAACGAGATTGTCCAACGTCCATTTCACTGCGAGTTACCGATGTTGATCCAACATTGGTCCAACGAGATTGTCCAACGTCCATTTCACTGCGGGTTACCGATGTTGATCCAACGTTGGTCCAACGAGATTGTCCAACGTCCATTTCACTGCGGGTTACCGATGTTGATCCAACGTTGGTCCAACGAGATTGTCCAACGTCCATTTCACTGCGGGTTACCGATGTTGATCCAACGTTGCTCCAACAAGATTGTCCAACGTCCATTTCACTGCGAGTTACCGATGTTGATCCAACATAGGTCGAACGAGATTGTCCAACGTCCATTTCACTGCGAGTTACCGATGTTGATCCAACGTTCGTCGAACAAGATTTTCCAACGTCCATTTCACTGCGAGTTACCGATGTTGATCCAACGTCTGTCCAACGAGATTGTCCAACGTCCATTTCACTGCGAGTTACCGATGTTGATCCAACGTTAGTCCAACGAGATTGTCCAACGTCCATTTCACTGCGAGTTACCGATGTTGATCCAACGTTAGTCCAACGAGATTGTCCAACGTCCATTTCACTGCGAGTTACCGATGTTGATCCAACGTTGCTCCAACGAGATTGTCCAACGTCCATTTCACTGCGAGTTACCGATGTTGATCCAACGTTGGTCCAACGAGATTGTCCAACGTCCATTTCACTACGAGTTACCGATGTTGATCCAACGTTGGTCCAACGAGATTGTCCAACGTCCATTTCACTGCGAGTTACCGATGTTGATCCAACGTTGGTCCAACGAGATTGTCCAACGTCCATTTCACTGCGAGTTACCGATGTTGATCCAACGTTGGTCCAACGAGATTGTCCAACGTCTATTTCACTGCGAGTTAACGATGTTGATCCAACGTTGGTCCAACGAGATTGTCCAACGTCCATTTCACTGCGAGTTACTGATGTTGATCCAACGTTGGTCCAACGAGATAGTCCAACGTCCATTTCACTGCGAGTTACCGATGTTGATCCAACGTTGGTCCAACGAGTCTGTCCAACGTCCAACGAGTTCCAACGAGTTTGCAAGTTTCCAACGTTGGTCCGACGTTGGCTTGCTACCTGGGATCATTCGCGCGCGACCGAGCTTCGCTTTTCGATGAGCGCCACCCGTTCACTAGATTTGTAGATATCGGGCTTATGAATATTCAAATGGAAGGGTCTTGGACCCTTCTAGCGGAGACTTTATTTACGCAGCTAATTGGTTTGTGGTGAGTTTCTACACTGAATCGCGCTCATAAAATTGCACGGATAAGTACTACATATGCGTTGGCGTGCAAGGGAGCTACATTAACAGCGAGCGCATTCATTCGACTGATTAGAACATCTGTGGACTATAATAAGCTTCAGGACCGGGGTCCTCGGCAGAGAGAATTTATTTACATAGCGATTAGTCTCTGCCGGGTTTCGATACTGAATTGATAAGGTGTTGATTGTGAGTACCCATTAACCACGGAGCAGCTCGCTACACTATTTACTTGATAAATGAGATGGCATGGCAATTCCGAGGATATTTTGTTTGGTTTATGGTGAAGCGAGTTTTTCCAAATGGTATATAGGGAAAATACATTTTGTACTCGAAGCTGTGTCTATTAATTTTAGTAGCTGTCGGGGATTTTCATACGAATTCGGTGTATTGGTAAAACCCGTATAGGAACAGCAAACTCAAGCAAAACGGGTTTCATTACCACTGTGTGAGCCTCACAGAGGATATTTGTTTGTTCGATGGTGAAGCAAATGGTAGGAATGGTTGACAGGATAAAGAAATGCTAAGAGTTTTCTCCCGAAGCTTAATTGCTCCTCAAGAAATGATGTAATTGATATCTTTATAATGTTCAAGCACTTGAAAAAAAGAAGCAGTTGGGGTCTCGAATTCACTTTGTATTCTAACGAATCTGTTATAGTTCGACTACAAGATTTGGGAGGCCGCGGGAACACGACTGTTGGTTAATTTGTGTACAACGAGAGGTGGTGGTGTTGGCCGGGGGGGAGGGGGGGGGGGGGGTTTGGGGGAAAGGGAGAGGTAACCGTTTTCTACAGTTGTGGGGAGGGGGGGGGGGGTGGTCCATTGCCAAAATTACGGAAGGGGGCTCCTCGCCCACAAGTAGGATGTGTGTGGGGGGGGGGGGGGGGGGGGGGGGTAACCATTTCGCAGGTTGTATGGCGCAAGGGAGGAGTCATGAGGGGGAAGGGGTAGTTTATTAAATTCATCGTTGACCGGGAACACGTACATAGGTAGGGGGTTGGTGAGGGAGGTAACTGTAATACATCGTGAAAGGCTATGATCCCCTTGGGATGCGCTATATAAATAACAGTTATTATAATTATCATTTATGTTGGTTATATAACTGATTGTTTTACAATACAATATTGCTGTGATCATTTATATCTAATACCGCGTGCATCAGTGGTGTACCTAAATGATTATTCACTGGGTAACTGTTGTATTCCTTTTGATTTATAAACAAAACAAAAAAGGCTGACAAAATAAAGAAATGTTTAGAGTTTTCTTCGTGAGCCTGTTACTCAGGAAATGACGCAATTTATAATATCTTTACAATATTCACGAACTTAAAAAAAGATGGGGTTTTGAGTATGAAATTAATACATGTTTCATATTTAATTGAATTCAAACAAATCTGTTCTGATAATACCGTCGTTCTCCGACAAGATTTTCGAGGCCGGGACCAAGACAATTGGTTAATTTACAACGGGGGTGGAGGTGACGGGCAGGGACGTCGGGGATGTGGGGGGAGTGGGGGGATGTTACTGTTTTCCACTCAAATAGGGGAGGGGGATCCTTGCCCAAAATACGGGTGTGTGTGGGGGGGGGGGGGGAGGGGGGGGGAGGAGATAACTTAACGCAATTTCTATTGTGAGAGCGGGGAGTCATTCATCGTTGACCGGAAACACTTGATGGGGGGAAGGGGGCATGGGGGGCAGGGAGGGGAGGGGTAACTGTTTTCCGAGGCTTTTTTATTAGGCGGGGAACGGGGGTATCCATCACCACAATAGAGGGTGCTTATCGCCCAAAATTTGGTGGAGGGGATCACCGTTTCGCGGGTGTATTGTGTAATAGGGAATGTGGGGGGGGGGGGGGGGGTTCCATCGCATAAAATAGCAATTAAAATGGTTTAAACTATAGTTTGATAGAATAATCAGCAACAAAATAGCTATAAGTACGTGTATAAATCTATGTTCAGTATTAGTATCATTGTTATAATTTGGGTTATATAACTGATTATAATATGTTTGGTATTATTTTGTTGTAAGGAACGGGTTATACAATACAACGTTGTTTTGATTATTCTTAATCTTCTGAATTATTTCCAATACCGTGTGCATTAGTGAATGTACCTTAATGATTTTCACGGGGGTGATTGCGCACCCATTTGATTTATAAAGCAGCAAAAACGAAACAAAACAGGTTCACAGGATAAAGAAATGATAACAATTTTCCCCGGGAGCTTGGCTCCTCAAGAAATTACGCAATTTATATCTGTATGATATATTCAAGCACTTCAAAAAAAGGTGGGGTCTCGAATTATTAAATATACATGTATCCAAACAGATCTGTTATGTTAAAACTGTTTTGCGACACGATTTTCGGGGTAGAGACCAAGACAATTGGTTATTTGTGTACATCGGGAGGTAGTATTGATGGGCGGGGTGGGGAGGGGGGGTGGGGGATAGGCCGTTTTCCACAGGTGTGTGTGTGTGTGTGTGTAGTGTGTGTGTGAGGGGGGGGGGGGGGGTCCATCGCCCAAAATAAGGGAGAGGTTTCCCCCTTCCTCCCCCCAAAAAAATAAAAAATAATAATAAAATTAAAATTAAAATAAGGGGAGATAACCGTTCGCAGGTTTTCATTATGAATCAGCTCAAAATATAGAAGTTTAAAAGAATACAAAATTATCTCTTTATTGTACCAATACTTCATTTGGAGATCGTCGTGCAGTTTATGATACAAGCGCAATGTTTGGCACATAGACCAATAATGTCTCACAATCTGTTCATTTCATGATACAAGCAACGAAATAACCATAAATATAGCTTAAAGGACAAGTAACACCTCGAAAATGCACAAAATGGCTGCCGCAGCAAAGAGCGCCCGTTTAACGGGCGCAAACAGCTAGTCTATTATATTAATACGGGTAGCTTCAACCCCACGAATCGCCTCCCACACGAGATAGCCTCACCCCGAGGATTCGGCGACTCCCCGACCGTCGCGATTGAAGGATATACGTTTTGCGGAGGACAATAAGGCATTCCCGAGTCGTTCCCGCCCCGTGGTCGTCGTCCAGATCGAAGAAAAGGGAAAGTCAGCAATGGCAATTGCCGTTTACGACGCCGAGCATTGACTAACGATTTACCGCCGCAACTTTGTTCGACGAATATAAAACGGAGTTGATAAAGCAAGATATATATCTAGAAACCCCACTAAATTGTACACGTTGCGAAACTATCCATGTTTTGATCAATATCAATATAAATATTACGCGGATGGTATGGTTATGATCGCTATTGCCGTTTGGCATCGTGTTTGCAAGGGCATCTACGACAAAATTGCGACTACTTCAACTTAGCTGCGCTTATATACCACTCAGGTAGTATGCTCCATGCCTGTACTCACGGAGTCATCTTAATCACCCCACCGAACCGTAGTTTATTTTTATAGCTCACTGACCGGCTGACCATCGTCTCTGGTCACTAACTTTCTCATTCGCGGCCCTACCGTACACGATACTATAATTGCGCCAGCTTGTGGTAAGATACATTATTAAGTCAGCCGCTTAGCTTTTAGTACCCCATGCAGTACCAGAGGAGACGCCGATGGGTGGGGGTGGGGGTAGAATTGATGGAGGAGGTATCTGCTCATTTATTTTGCAATGCATGTATAGACGGCTTCTATTCCCTTCAAAGGAATATATAATTGGGTTTCCCAATGAAAAAATCCATATGCGGGCCGGATAACTTAGTTTGGATATTAATTGTTTCGGGGACACGACGGGTTATGTGTCATGCAGGCAATTGGAGTCACGGGGAGGGGGGGGGGGGGGGGGGAGGGGCAACGGTGAAGCTATACTATATTAGCAAGAACACGAACATAGTGTACTGTATCTAATTTAATACAAGCGGAACAAATTATCGGGGGGGGGGGGGGAGAATGAATGGGGGAGGTATCTGCTCATATAGTATGCAAATGCATGTATAGACGGCTACTATTCATTTCAAGGGAATATATCATCGGGTTTCACAAGAATATAAACAAAGATATACGCGGGAGAACTTAGTTTGGATATGAAACGTGTATAGGGACACGACGGGTTATGTGTCATACAGGCAATTGGAGCCGCGGGGAGGGGGGGGGGGGGGGGGGGGGGGTGGGCGGCGAGTCTTCCGAGTCTATTTTATCTTACTATTTAAAGGGATAGTTGAGTTTTGGTAGAGAGGGCGCTAGACTACCTATTTTTTGTGTGAGGTAATGAAAAACTGAGTGTAACATTTGAAAGAGCATAATATTTAAATAATAAAATCATCTTTGTTTGATCAAAATCGGTTCAGAGACGGCTGAAATATCCATAAATATAACAATTTGTAATAAAGCTGGGGCCCCAGGTTTATTAAAGAATTTTGAACCAGCCGTTAGAAATTCAAAAAAATGCTTCCTCATTTCAAAAAGTTACAAAATAGATATTTAAATAGTTGTTGGTTATTTCTCTATCTAATCACTAGTTCAACAACGCATCAAATGCACAATATTTTATTCAAAATGGTTGAAACCGATGAGTGTTTAGAGAGCGCCCTCTTACGTTTTAACGGCTCTTTTTTAATGATAACATGATCTTTACTACGTCATTTGTAATTTTGTGTTCCTTTTATAACTATTTTTATAACTATTAGTTTGTAATGAAATGATGCAGGTTTTGGTTACTAAAATTCAGTTTCACCAAAACTGTACTCTCCTTACCAGAACTCAACTATCCCTTTAAATGATGACTGTAGGATATTTAGTAAAGTTTTAAAGTGTTGTTATGTCATCATCGTCTTTCTCTCTCAAAAACCCGCGTATTTTCGCGGGTACAGCTAGTAATTATTACTAGTAGTAGTATTTTTATTATTAGGTTATACATATACATATGTATAACCTATTGATTTCGTTCGAATTTGTATTATTATTATTTTTATTCTTCCGATTTTGTCCGTCGCATATCTCAAGATCGCAAGAATCAATTTTCATGAATCGTCACATGATGATATATCATGATCTAACTTAGAACTGCGAAGCTTTTCAGTGACGTCACATCACTATGACGTCATCAAGACGCCATTTTGTCAAATTTTAATAATCCTCATATCTCAGTCATGAAATACCAATTTCAATTCAAATTTTGCATCAATATTTATCAGGTCAATGTTCATCTTTTAAGCTCATGCGCATGCAATTACACTCGGAGACGCGCGCGTATGCGTCCGTCAATTTAAAAAAAATATTTTAAAATGCTCAAAACCCTAACCCGAGTAATTTACTATATGTTTCAGACAATTTTAAGCGTTTCAAAAATGTCCGCGCGTGCGCGTCGGCGCGCGCGTATTTGCGCGCGTAACGCAAATGAACAGGAAAAATTTCGTTTTCTCACATGTTTTGCAATCCTTACACATTCCTTAATGCACCCTATCATTTTGAGCCATTCTTGACTCATAATAACGGAGTACGCGCGCGTCAAAGTCAAAATTACGCGCGCACGCAAATTGGCAAAATATGGTAAAAACATCATTTTTTTTATTTGGCCATAACTTTTAAAAAAGTCCACAAACACACAATTTTCTTTTAATATTCGGATAGATTATGAGTTGTAGATACGAATTCATACCTCATTTATGACGAGTAAATGTTATAAAGTCATCATATTGACGGTTAAAGATGAAAATGCGCATTTTAACTTATTTTAATCGATTTTGAAATCAATGACAGCAGACTTCCGACCATATCTCGCTTATTCTCCATCAATTTTCTCCCAAATGTTGATATATCGTAGCTGATGGCATGCTCTATTCGCAATCTTTTCACAACATTTCGTTTTGTTGACTGGATCCTGATGAATTGTTTGATTGTAAATAAGAGTTCAAATCTGTTACAAATTGAGGGTTAGCCAAAACGTATGTTATCGACCTATAACTGCTGAATGAATTATGCTATCAATTTGAGATTTTGCATGTAGATAGGGATTTGCAAGCCCATCATTTCATAAGTTTACACCAAATCGCGAAAATGCATATTTCATTGTCATATTTACAGTTAAAGGTCAAATAAATCAAGCATGAATACTCAGTAACCACGTACGCCGCGGACATGTAATTCAGCACACATGTATGGTATAATGAAAGGAAAAATGTTCATAAGATAAGATCGGATTATTAGGTTCAAAGGTCAAATAATTCACTGTTACAATGACAAGTGCTGTGTGCAATCACTGATGTATCTTTCCCGATTTCCCATTTTCCTTAAGAGATCTGATGTTGGTCTCGCGGTATAATTTGTGACACAAGATCAAAGGGTCGTGGGTTCGAATCCAAGGCAATATTTTTAAAATTTCTTTTTTTTCTTTTTTTTCCTTTATTTAGGGGGGGGGGGGGGAAATCTATTATTATTGATATGATGATTGAGTAGTTATTTTTGGAATCATCCTTTTATCATAATAAATCGATATGTATAACCTTAATTCGTCAAAAGTGACGAATTCATCATCTAGTTATTATTATCATTATTATTCCATAATCTGGGCATCATATGCACCATATCAAAATAAAGGCAGAGAGATATTAACGCTCATCCTTGAATTGCGGAACTTTTTGTTAATGTTTATATTGTATAGCTGCATTGCGCATGTACAACGCGGTGATGTATTACAGACTTTGATACTATCCGCCTTTCATATGCGCACGTGACCAATCGCAAGTTTTGTGCAGGTCGTCGCAAGTGTAGCAGTCACACCGCCAAGCCGAATCCAAACCGACACGAGACCGAATAATTTGGGGACGTTTCGGGGACGGTCGGGGTGCTAGCGGTTTGGTGTCGGAGTGGTATCGGAATTGTCGGTCTGCTTTGTTGTGACTGCTAACCCCAGTTCGGGCTCTTGTCGGTGCCCGATAAAGTAGAAGTTCGGTCTGGTTTCGGTTTTTATTCGGTTTGGCGGTGTGACTGCTACATAACGTGTGACTTCTCACCTCTCTGCCCTAACCAAAGACATAACTGATGCCGCAATATGCGTACATCCATAGGTGCATTTATGGTTTATAACAATGAGGCGCATTTCTGAAGTCTTGCAATGTCAAGCAATAACAATGGATGTCTGAACGAAAGTTCTTCCCAGTTTTCGCTGATGACTGATAATCCCAGATATAAAGTGGTTTATACAAAGCATTTTAGGACAAGCAAAGAGAATATCATGATTCTATTCATGGGGACAAATATCAATATTCTGCTTTGGCCGCAATCGGTCGCATATAATAATGTGGCCGATTGCGGCCAAAGCAGAAATTTGATATATATATAAGATATATGTAACAAGGGAGAAAAACCCGTTGTTTATATACGAATAACATAAACTTGACTTGAGGATTTGTGCGGAATTCGAGGAAATCATGATTAAAGAAGGGGTGGTATTCAACGATTATTGCCTTATATCTCCAAAAAATGTTTCTGCATGGAAAGCTATAATAATCTTTTAATGATCTTCATGATCCTCATGATAATCTTAATAATAATCTTCATGATAATCTTCAGGATATTCGAAGATTACTGCCTTGTATCTCCAATATTTGAACATGTTTCTGCATGGAAAGCTTTAATAATCTTTATGATCTTCATGATCTTTATGACTTTTGAAATAAACATCTATCTATCTCTATATCTATCTTATCTATTCATACTATCCTAATACCTTATAATGATTTCAATTTGAAAGACACAAACTTGTACTTTCTAGAGTGATAGTGGTGTAAATCGATCACTTTCCTACCGCATCATAGTGATTTTGAGGCGGCGGCAATGATCTTAATCAAAATAGCCGCGAGAATCATTGAATGTCTTTTTGTTCATACATTGATACAAACAGGTGTTTGAATGAATTAACTGGCGATATGTCTCCATAGGTTTGAAATTCCCTGTTCAAACTCACAGAAAATGTGTAATACTAAAGTAGATTTAAAGGAACTTCATATTCGAATATCAATAATTAAGAATATTGTTGCATATAATACCAGGACATAATAATAATAATAAAGTTATGCGGGCACTGATAAATTATATTTCCTAGGCAAGTTTTTTACTATTGTACTTGTCTAATGTGTGCAGGACATCCAAATAATCTTCAAATAAGTATGTATGTATGCAGTTGCTAATGAAACAGCAGTGCCGATAATAGTATTACTTTTTATTTCTATAATGCAGGATTCTTTCGACTCTAGAACGTTTAAAATCCCCATGAATGTTGACGAGTCGCAGATATTATAGCCACGTTGCCATCACTCTGGTCAGTGAAATCTTCTCGTCAACACGGTGGACGTCTCCGGTGTGATGGCCTATCATGGTACATAAATTTACTGGTTGTAGTGTGTTCCTGTTTATGTGTTTTATAAACAAACGAAAGGGATCAAAGTAACACAGTATTTCGGGTTGTCTTTCTGGTAATGATGTATTTTTGTCTAATTGTGATTATATAACAGACCAAACGATATTCTGAGTTCCCACAACATCCTTGTTATCCTTTGATTTATTGTTATTTACAAGAAAGTGAATAGTCGGTGAATACAGTAATTCTATTCTATTGAGACAGAGGATACTGAATTATACCCACTCGACGTACTGTATGCTGAACTTAGTTTGATCCTGCCTTTGCGGCTCCCACATTTGATCACGTAAAGGTTATCATAATACGAACATTATTTCTGATTGCTTGAAACTGTTATAAGTCCTATACAGTACATTATACATGAATTTGTTTTATTTCACGTTGCCATTGTACTTCGTATTTTATCATACATGTAATGAGCAGAAAATGTTCGTCAACTAAAAGGAACAGTGCTGTCTCATATTTTGCAATAATCTCTTGCCAACTAACGACAAAATATTATTTGAAATGTTTGTTTCACATGATTATGTTCGTTATTACAATTAGGTCATATTTTTCTACTTCCCTTTTATATTTAGTATACATAAGCCATAAGGTTATGTTTATATTCATTACTTATGGGAGGTATACCGTTATTTAGAGTGAAATGTACTCTATGTGAGATGCTATCTTTCAGTGAATTGTTACTCAGAACATTGCAATTGAATGCGCCTTTCAGCTCTGTGATATGATTCGGATGGATGGTGCAAAGAGCTAAGATGTAACGCTATACATGTATTATAGTAACCGATTTGTGGTGAGATAATCACAACCACATCGATAGATTAATATGCCATGTATGTTTGTTTGTATTATTCGCTATTTTGTATATGATTGTATATTTATTATCAGCTTTTTCATGTGATGAAAACAGTTTTGCAATGAAAATATTAAATTCGATGGTCTCTGTTGACAACAAATGCCCTCTATAATTATTTGTCTACGGTCGCTGAATCCAACATTCGGACCATGTAACGTCTGTCAGCTCAGTTCCAGTTCAGGTCACTTTATGCCCAATAACGGCATTTGTTATAATTACAAATTATTACAAAGTTAACAAGGAAATTGAAACAAAAATGCTTAGTAGCATACACTAACTATTTCACGAAGTTAAATATGTTTACAGCGCAATTAATTTAAGCTGTTCTGATCTGTTGTAGGCCATGCTATTGATTTTATGCCACTTTTAATCTCTCCTCCGGCATGTCCATCCAACAATGTGTAAACATTTCCCTCAAACCTGATCTGAGTAGGTTTTGTAAAGAGAGTGTTAAAGGTTCACTTGAGTATCGGTACTTCCCGAAATGCCCCTTGACATTAAATTGGTTGGTTTTAAAGGGATAGCCCCTCTTCTGCAAGCCAAATTTCAAAAGTTGCGAGATTATTGTCTTATATGAAAGAAAATGTCATTTAATAGCATGCCTGAAAAAATTAGGGCTTGAAATCTCTTTTTCGTGGAGTTATAGAGCTAAAACTAAACCATCGTTCAACGGTTAATTGTGTACTATACGTATATTCACCCAGTGAGGAAGTTCGTACACGTATTCCACGGAGTACCACAACGCTATGCGTGACCCCTACGTTACCCGTGCATATATATAGCAATGGCATGACCGAATACTGTACAAAATAACCAAACCTCGCTTAAATTGACTACATGTTATTATATATTCTTAATTTGTGAGATTTTTTTCCGTGACATACCTTTACAAATGTCGGCTTCACAATACCCTTACAAGAATAAGTACATGTACAATATTATGCTAAATCAGTTAAACTCTTTTCTTGACCGATAAATAGGTTGATGGAGGGACGCATTCAAATTACAGGGCTGTTCGATCTTATTTTGTTTGCGTGTGACATGTTACATTCATCCTCATCCGTCAACTGGAAACTGTTCAGACGTTTTGTAGAAGAGTGACTGTCCCTTTAATTCCATTTTAAAGTTTCTTAAATAAAACATGTACATTTAGAATCATTCCTTTTCAAATGCTGTGAATTTGTTTTATTTTTTCAAGATATTTTATTCATAAGTCTACCGGCCGGGGGACATTTTGATGTTTTAGAAAAATCAAAAAAAGCTTAGAGATTACTTTGAAAAAAATAGGTGTTTAATTAGTTGTTAATGATATCTCTATTTAAAGGGGACCACCAGGCAAAGAACAACATATTATTATATGTTTTGGTACCGTTTTGTGATATCAAATAGATACCCAACATTTTGCAAAGGGTTGTGTAATTCATAAACAAAGCAGTTCATTTCCAACACTTACGGAACCACTGCTATTTCCTGGTTCCATACGGGCCAACCATTTGCGAGTGCGCCAATGCTATTCACGCGCACGTTTGTAAACAATATATTCCCGGGCGATTCGTTCGCTCTGCACACATTGCAATTCACCGCACACATAGCAGTCTGCGTAATTCAGACCACATGAACGCATGCTTTATAATGGTGATGCGTTTCCAATTTTTTTTTTCTTTTCTGGAAACATATTTTTGTGAACTTGTGGATGGAATGAAATACTAAAGATGTTACCTTTCTTTAATAAGAATATTATTTTTGGGTGGTGGTACCCTTTAATCAATATTTCAACAAAACAATAAATGCAAAATTTTGTATTAAAAAATGGCTAAAACCAATGAGTTTTTAGAGAGCGCCCTCTTGAGTCGTAACGATGATTTTGAATGGATTCCTGCCCATTGTGGAATACAAGGCAATGAAATAATTGCAGATAAATGTGCTAAGGCGGGACACAATGGTCCAATTCAGATATGTAGTTAAGGTGACTCTTGCTGAAGCAATACAGGAAATAAAGAATAAAACTAATAATATTTGGCAGCAGAGATGGGCAAACTCATCGTGTTTATTAAAGCAGGTATCTACCGTTGAAATTTGATACCTCCTTACATAGGAAGGAAGAAAAGAAAATTTCGACGATTACGATTGGGTATTATAGGACTAAATTTTGATTTATTTAGATTAGGCCTTAGAATTAGTGCTTAGAAACAGAAACTGTATACTTCATTATTTAGTTGAATGCCCTCAATATATGATTGAAAGAGAAATGCTCATACACGAATAATAGACGAATATTATGGGACCTGACGAAATTTTGAATTTGTTAAGAAGCTCAAATGTTCACATAATAATAATAACAATGACAGTTACTTTCATGAAAACTCCCCCTCCATCTGACACTTTGTATATCGATGAATCGCCTCTCCCAAATGTCCAAACAGTTAAAATTCTTGGGGTGTATATTCAATCTAACTTAAAGTGGGATGACCATGTCAATGAGAAACTAAAAAAGTGCAACAAAAAAAAAATATATGTTTAGAAGGGTTAAAAAATACTAATTACCCTATTGTTGATCTTATTACAATTTATATTGGATATATTCGTCCTATATTAGAATATTGTGTATTAGTTTATAATGGTGGATTGACTATCAAGCAGGTGCAGAGTTTAAAAAGAGTTCAAAAGGGTTTGTAGAATAATTTTAGGGAAAGATTATATAAGTTATGAAAATGCAATTATTAAATGTAAGCTTGAACGACTTGAAACAAGAAGAGAAAAACTTTGTATTGAATTTACTCAATCACTTTCTAATAACCCACATTGTAAACATTGGCTACCCAAAAAAAAATCAGTTATCCATGCATTTTCTTTGTTATCTATACGAAAAGGTTCAAATTTGTTATTTAAGTTTATTTTTCTGTTTTGATTGTATATTGTTTTCTACTGTACCTCATGTGAATTTGAATATCGTGTATTAACTTATATAATTTGTATTTAAATGTATTGATTTCAATGTAAACATCAAAATTTCAGCCATTGGGCTGCCGTTGTATGTTTTTTGCAATGTTTATAACATTTGAATGTTTTACTGAAATAAACCATTATATCTATCTACACGGTTGGTCATAAAGTTGGAATATATTTTTTTTAGATCCAACTTCATTCTTTTTCCTGTTTTTTGCGATTAATGAATCATTTTAGACTAAAAATAATGATGATATAATGTTTCCAAGCTACCAATGTACAATAAATAGTTGCATATATTTGCATCAATTAATTTAGCCTTTTGTTTTGAGCTTTGAAAGGCAGAACCTTTGATGATTAGCCCCTTTCCCTCTCCAAAACGTATGTCCAACAGGTCATCATTATGTGTCATTTCTCAGAGTTGGCCGTACAATTTTCAACCAAAATTGGCACAGAGGCTCTCTAGGCCATACTCCGTCCAACGCCATTGGCTATACGCCAAACAATGCTTGTGCTCTACCAGGAAGGGATGTCATCAAGCAATGTCCACTAGTTTGTTGGAACATCGCAGGTTACGGTCTGTAAAATACTCAGAGGTCATCGAGAGAAGGGTCAATTAAAGCCCATGGAATCTCTAGGACGTCCACAATTGACCACCAGGATAGATTATCGCAAATTGCGTAACCTGTGCCGTAGAAACCGGAAATGCCAAAAAGGAGCCTTCGCCGTCTACGAAGAAAATACTATGGAATCAACGCCTTCCGCCAAACTGTAGATTAGAGATCGCTCTAACATGGTCACCGAGCAAGACAAACTACCAAGTATCCACTCCAAACCATGCAACCGAGATTTACCGGACGTCCTTGGACTAGGGAGCCCAGATGATTTCCGCCTGGACACCAGTGATATGTCATCTTAATGGGTACATCCTTGGCCGAACAGATGGAAGACAAAGGGTTCGTCAATTACGTGGCGAGAAGCTCCAAGATTTCTGCATTCACAAAACGACTTGAGGTTGTGACGGCCCAACGGTGGTATGGCTCGTATCCATTAAGATGAAATATCACGAGTGTCCAGGCGGCGATCTTCTCTACTCCTTAGTCAAGGAACGTCCGGGAAATCTTGGTTACATGGTATGGGGTGGACACTTGTTAGTTTGTCTTGCTCGGTGGTCATGTTAGAGCAATCTCTAATCTACAGTTTGGCGGAAGGCGTTGATTCCATAGGATTTTCTTCATAGACGGCGAAGGCTCCTTTTTGGCATTTCCGATCTCTACGGCACAGGTCACGCAATTTGCAATAATCTATTCTGGTGGTCAATTGTGGACGTCCTAGAGATTCCCCTGGCTTTAATTGACCCTCCTCTCGATGACGTCTGAGTATTTTACAGACCGTAACCTGCGATGTTCCAACAAACTAGTGGACATTGATTGATGACACCCCTTCCTGGTGGAGCACACGCATCGTTTGGCGTGTAGCAAATGGCGTTGGATGGAGTTTGGCCTAGAGAGCCTCTGTGCCAATTTTGGTTGAAAATTTTACAGCCAACTCTGAGAAATGACCCATAACGATGACATGTTGGACATACGCTTTGGAGAGGACAAGGGGCCAATCATCACAGGTCCTGCCTTTCAAAGCTTAAAACAAAAGGCTAAATTAATTAATGCAAATAGTTCATGAGGCGCAAAAATAAGGAAAAAGAATGAAGTTGGATCTAAAAAAAAAATATTCCAACTTTATGACCAACAGTGTATCTATCTATCTATTCTAAGAGCTCTGGTTCGTTTTGTATATAGAACAAGTCGGTTCAAGGTATTTTTATTCGTCTATTTGGGCGACACTACATGTGTAAAATTGTAAAAAAAGATATGTATATGATTATGACATACATGTATATAAGTATATATATATTTGTTATTCAAGTTCGATTTTTTTTGTTCGATGAAGTTAAATGTTTGGAGTACAATTATATATAAGAGTGAATGTAATTTATAACATTATTTTGTGCTAATTTACTATTATTGATGCATTATGAGCTACACATCAGTGGCGGGAGTCCATATGTGAGAGCAGGCATGTAAAAGAGTACCTTATTATGTTGTCTGTCATGTCGCTAAATGTATAATTCAGGTAATTTAATAATACATTGTCGAGTTTTGTATATTAATAATATAACCATAATTTTTGTGGATGCGTTAGTTTGTAACCCCTTTTGTGATATTCCTTTCATTTACTTATTGATGGTTAGTAATTCATTTTGAAGAATATGATTATTAATAATTTTGATTCATAGCCAAGATGAAATAACACTTAACTTTCGTAAAATGTACTTAACACAAATGGATCTATACATCAGAAGCGGCCGGGAGTCCCTATGTGAGACAATCATTATAAGCAGTGCGTCTTCAATGTTTGTGCATTGTCTTTTATTTCTTTTGTTGGGTTTATGTTATTCCCACATGTATTATGATTACTTCAGTTTATAAGTGAACTGAAAAAAAGAAGACAATGATATAATTTTAAGTCTTTGTACAAACATGCACAAAATAAGCCAACGAAATGTTTGCACTAATTTGTTAGGAATGAAGAAAAAAAAAGAGAAAAGAAAATCGCGATATTTTATTAGTAGCGCTAAAATAGTGTTTATTTATAAATAAGTGTTTTTTGTTTGGTTTGCTTTGTATTTACTATATTATAATTAAGTGTTGTAAGAGAATAATTTTGATTATACGAGTCCCAACTCCACATAAGTGGCGGGAGTCCATATGTGAGAGGTGGGCATTGTCATTGAAATAAGGATAATGTTATTTTGTGTATAATAAAAGCAATAGATATATATGGTTTTAAAAAAAAATATCGCGATACTTATAGTGGTGCCATAGCAAATTGTTTTTGATGATTTATAAAATGTTATTATACTTTATTGAAACGTAATTGGCAACAATAGTCACATTTGACTGATTGCCACCAAACAACAACAACATATTGTATGGAAACTTGTAGTGCATGTTAGTGTGAGTTTATTCTTTTGTAAGTATGTCTTTTGTTCATCACCGGTTAGCTGACCAATGACGGACAGGTGATGACACTGGGAGATTTGTATTCATGAGAGGTATTTTTTTAGATTGGGCATAGCAAACTGAAGAAAATAATTGCTAGATTGTTTTAAAATAATTATACAAACATATGTAGGTCAAATAAACCCCTCAAAAAAAGTTCGGAAACTCAAGTTTCATCGTTCATATCTCTCGTATTTTTTAATAAGAATACTCGAAATCGGTGTCACAATAAAGCCTCATTATATACCTTTCAAACGATGCATTATGTGTAGTGATTATGCAATTGGGGCGATTGCAGTAGCCCAGAGAATAGGGGGAGGCAGGAAGTGAAATCTCGCAAAATGGCCCCAATGCATTCAATTTACGAGTGCAAGATTGTGTTGACCAGTTTTCTAAAGGTTAACATTCTATTGAATGCTGCCACCCTTTCCATTCATCAAAATTGTTGAATTTGATACCATTTTAATGGAAATTATCTCTTCCTTACGATGGCATATTAATCGTAAGGATTATGCAAATGGGGTGTGTGCAGCGAACCGGAATATGGAGATGGGTCGAGTGTGAAATCAGACAAAAAGATATGGAGTTGACAAAAAATCAGAGCGTTGCATTTTTTTCAAGCTTTTGGGAGAATTTTTTAGCATTTCAAATAAAATATTCATGATTTAAATTGATATCAACGGAAAGCCCAACAACTCTTCTGTATGAAAATGTGACATTTATAATGATTTTTGTAAAGGGCGGCTGCAGGGAGATGAATGTGGGGGAGCCTCAAAAGTGACCCATTTCAAAACGCTCTGATTTGGTGTCGGTATCTGTATACCATTGTGTAGAGGATGTAATGCGACTTGAATGAGTTGGCCATGAATGAGAGGAATTCAATTGAAAACGCATGAATAGTGCCTTGAAATCAGAGCGTTTCAAAATGGGTCACTTTTGAGGCTCCCTCCCATTCATCTCACTGCAGCCGCCCTTTACAGAAATCATTATAAATTTCACATTTTCATACAGAAGAGTTGTTGGGCTTTCCGTTGATATCATATTTGATCATGAATATTTTATTTGAAATGCTAAAAAATTCTCCCAAAAGCTCGAAAAAATGCAACGCTCTGATTTTTTGTCAACTCCATATCTTTTTGTCTGATTTCACACTCGACCCATCTCCATATTCCGGTTCGCTGCACACACCCCATTTGCATAATCCTTACGATTAATATGCCATCGTAAGGAAGAGATAATTTCCATTAAAATGGTATCAAATTCAACAATTTTGATGAATGGAAAGGGTGGCAGTATTCAATAGAATGTTAACCTTTAGAAAACTGGTCAACACAGTCTTGCACTCGTAAATTGAATGCATTGGGGCCATTTTGCGAGATTTCACTTCCTGCCTCCCCCTATTCTCTGGGCTACTGCAATCGCCCCAATTGCATAATCACTACACATAATGCATCGTTTGAAAGGTATATAATGAGGCTTTATTGTGACACCGATTTCGAGTATTCTTACTAAAAAATACGAGAGATATGATCGATCAAACTTGAGTTTCCGAACTTTTTTTGAGGGGTTTAGTTAACAAATCGTTGATGTATACACTAATACATAACAGTTGAAGGTAACTTGCAATTGGATTTCAGGGAACCTTTAAAGGGATAGTTGAGTTTTGGTAAAGAGAGTACAGTTTTCGTCAAATTGAATCTTCGTAACCAAAACTTGCACCATTACATTAAACAGTCAGGACCACTTTCGCTTTTCCACTATCGTGAAAATAGCGGTTTCCCACTATTCTCCAATCAATGTCGCTAGATGGCGCATATATCGTGGCGATAGTGCCATTTCATACTTTCGGTGATCGAAACAAAATAGAATTTTGTACAGCCGTTTTTTTACATATATGCAGCTTTGTGTCCGAGATTCTCGCCTTCCGCGTGCTAAGTGTATCTTGCCGTTCTCTTATCATGCCGAGATATACGCCTCTCTCACACGCTCCCTCCTTTTCTCTCGTTATTTCGCACCGTACCAGTTTGTACGGCATCAAACACCTGTCGCGTAAGTTTATGCGCGAATCAACCGTTTATTTGAAAAACGAACCCGCATAATCGAGCAAGATTTTCTTTAAATGTTCTGGCTAGATCATTTAGACAAACTACACACCATTAGTTTAATTATCAAGGATGCTACACATTTACTATTTAGATGATCTGTCCAGAACATTGGGCAAAAATAAATGTAATTTAATTGAATGTAGTCGTTGCACAAATATCCCCATTGCCACAACACGTGGAACCGAACATGACGCAATACTGCGTATCACGTGATAATCGCGGAATAGCGCTTTTCCGCCATTTTGGCCGATAGTGGAAAAGCGAAAGTGGTCCTGACTGTTAAAAACCCCTTATTCATAACTCCACTATGCTCGAGAGGAATACAAAATTACAAATGACTAAGTAAAAAGCCTGTTATCATTCAAAAAGAGCCTTAAAAACACAAAAGGGCGCTCTCTATAAACTCATCGGTTTCGAACATTTTACATAACATATTGTGCATGTGATGTTTTGTTAAAATAGTGATTATTCAGAGAGATAATCAACAACTATTTAAAAACCTCTTTTGTAAATTTTTGAAAAGAGGAAGCATTTTTTTACATTTTGTTAATGGCTGGTTCAATATTATCGAATAATTGCGTGCGGCCCAACAATTATTATAAATGGTTATTTTTATGGATATTTTAGCCATTTCTGAACCGATTTTGGTCAAATAAAGTTTATTCTATAAATAAAATTGTATGCTTTTTCAAATTTGATACTCAGTTGTTCATTATCTCTCAAAAATATTATTGTGTGTAGCGCCCTCTATACCAAAACTTAACTATCCCTTTAACTTTTAAGTTTCCCGTTATGAAGATGCAACAGTGCATTGAAGGGGTATATTTCGAATGGACACCTTAGAACTAAAGACCGCAGACTGTCTGTGGAGTATTAATCATTGTGTATGGGTTAAAATGTGTTTTATAATTATGTCTAACAATTTAAATTTATAGTAAACTGTTATTTTACATACGCAGGAAATATAATATGTATAAGATATGCATATCAATTGGGCTTAGCGTTTATCATGTTCATATTTAACTTTTTAGATAATGTATTACATTGTTATTGCCTCTTGTCGGATTGGTTTCATGCTGTATATTTTCTTTCTTATAATTATTCTGTTTAAATGGACAGGTGTATATTAATTCGATAACATTTAACAAGGTAACATGATTTAATACATGCATTGTCTTATATTGTGAATTTGGGAATGTGTGATTAAACAAATATTGATTAAATTATAGGCCTGTAGCTCCATACAATATTTCAAGATTCGCTTCATGAGTGCGACAAATGATGTGTTTGCGAATTGTATGTGCAACTTTTTATATCAAAATCACTATCTGACTCCCTCTCCAGCTCTAAACACCGTCATCCGTGCTCCCTTTCCCCGACAACTCCCCCTGTTTCCGGTTCAATGAGGCTGTTGATAATATTGATGATGATCATCATGAAAATGATGACGACGCCGGTGATAATAATGATAATGATGATTTCGACTATCACGAAGATGATGATAATAATGATGATGATGTTGTTAATCATGATCATAATGATCAATTATAATATGTAGATGGTGATGATGATAATGATGACGATGTTGATGTATGAAGATTACGATGATGATGATGATAATGATGGTGATGATGATGACGGCGATGATGATGACGGCGATGATGATGATGATGATGATGATGATGAAATTGATGATGATGATGATGCTGCTGCTGATAATGAGTATGATGGTGATAAAAGTAATGCTGGCGGGGATAAAGTAACGTTTACAAATAAACTAGTATCCCTGGATTCTTTCCACAAGGAAAGTTATCCATACGATCCTGTTTAAATGCCACCTTTATCCGCCAACAAAAGTCAACTAAGATCATTTAAACTAAATAACCATAATTTAAATACATGTAGGAAACATCTGTTTCATACAGTAACAAAGTAGCTCTAGGCAACTACCTTCATACAACTTACGATAATTACAACTGTTCCCTGCAATGAAGACTTTAGAAAGCTTATTCGCTTTCCCTTATCTTTATCGCACACACCCCAGCCTACCGAGAAAAAAACTGCTACTTTACAGAAAAATATAGTAGGGCAACCGTGACATATATTAGACACAGGGCCAGCTTTATTAATATAGAATAATTATAATGCCATAAACCATTGTCACACTGGGCGTAGCGTGGTCGGGGACAGATTCGGCACACCATATTTGTCCTCTTTTTTCAAAAATGGCCCTTTTGTGTTTGTATTGTTTGTTCACATTATTGGGGGTCGTGCCCCCGTGCCCCCCCCCCCCCCACCCCCCCACCCACATAGCTACGCCACTCACACACACATTCTACAGTGACTGCCCACCATCTGGGCAGCATGCAATAATAATTAGGCAACAATAATTCTCCTAGAGCTGAGGTTGGGACAACTGTAAAATAATCAGGCCTTCCCAATAAATTGACTATATATGATTATAACATCTGCCAAAGTCAGGCAGTAAAGATGACTTAGAGCCAGTGGCGTAGCTATATAGGGGCACCCCCCTCTAAAAAAAAAAAAACGATAAAAACAATAATATAAGCTAAGGGGAGCATTCCTTATAAAATAAGACATGTGAGTGATTTCCCCATCCCCCCCCCCCCCCCCGAAACAAAATAAAATAAAAACAATATATATATATATATATATTCGCGTGACCCTTAATTAGTCCGTTTACGCGAAACGATGAGTTCAAGAAGCTGACCGCCTGGATATAAAGATAGGCGAGGAACGTGAAAAGAGAAGAGGGGAGCTACATGCTGGTCGAGACACAATCATTAGGCTATGGGACCACTGCCTGACCGCGCCATCTATATAGCTGCCAGAAAATACTTATGTGGAAGATGTTCGTGAAACGCGACATCTAATGGGGCGTTCCCACTGTCGTGCGATTAGTTACGATCGCCACGATTGGCCATTCGTATCTGATCGTGAAGTAATCGTGGTGATCGTATCAGATATTATCAGATCGTAAGGTCAGTCGTGGCAATCGTGTTGATCGTAGGAAATTTTTGGAACGGTTCAAAAAATTTCTACGATCAACACGATTAATTATCAATCGTAATAATCGCATCGGATCGTATTGGATCGTATTG
>JBAMJV010007023.1:0-42831 GCA_037951105.1 Echinarachnius parma | reverse complement strand
GTGTAATGCACAATCGGACATTCCGATCCATAGTTATGTTCGTTCGTTCACAGCGACTACACCACCCAGCATCATCGTCTCGGCATCTAGGATTAGTAAACAATCGAATTGCTATTTATCTTAATTTCAAAAGAGGCAATGGCTACGGCAGTCTCTCTCGGTTTCTCGCTCAATGGCGCTTTTTGCTGGAGGTCACTCCACTGGTATTGCCCTCCACACCGATTAACTCTGTCCAATGTCTATCCAGAAATACCCAATCATGTTATTGTCCAGCACACTTACTCCCTTTCTGTAAGGTTGTATCTCCTATTCGTGCAATACCCCTTGGATTTAAAGACAAAGACTTTGCCCACATTCTATCATTTCGTCGGCAAGTCCAAGTCATGCTGCAGCCGAACATTACCCCCCCCCCCCCCCCTCACACATAAGCTTTGCTTATAATGGAGCTAATTATCGCATCTTTGTGTCAACAGAAGCGGTGCGGCTGCTTTGAATGCGGGGAGGTGGGGCATGTCAGTCGGGGTGTGCAAGAAGAGGCTGACACAGGTTGAGTCCCCGCCCTGGTGATAAGGGGTAAATCGAGCCCCCTTCATCGCCCAAGTCCTCTTGGTCTCCACTCTCCAACCCCAACCCACTCCCCAACCCCGTTCTGTCCCGTCCTCTCACACTGATGAAACGGGCCTCTACTGGTAATAAAATCGACGGGTCTTCTTGCACCTCAATCCTCTGTGTGGGGTACACCGCCGGAGCCCCACGAGACTTTTTCGGAAGTTGTTGCAAAAAGGAAATCGTCCCCCTCTGCCCCCTCCAAAGACATTTCACGTCTCACACCCCTTTCCTCCCCCAATCCATCCTAGAAAGATGTCAATATTAGTGCCAACCCGCCTTCTCTACGCTGAGCACTTCTCCGTCGAAGCCGTTATCGGTTTCGCCTCGCCCTTCCTTGGATTTGCCTTCCCCTCAGTCGCCCCCTCACACTCTCCACTGCTGCCGGAACCAACCCGCACCCTCCCCTCCCCTTGGTCTTGTTTTAGACTCCCAATCTCCCGCTCCCTCCTTACTCAGACTGCGTCACAATTGTCTCCCACCCGTAATACTTTACGGACTTCTAATCCTCCTTCACTCCGTCCCCTTCCTCCCCTGCTTCCACTGACTTTACGATGTGGGAAGACACGGTTACCTCTGATGATGATTCTGTTGATTGGGCGTCTTCATTTCCCTCTAGCCAAGGCCCTCTCTCAAATAAGGACTTACTTAATTTTGTGAGAGTAGTTAAAGCCAGAAAAAACCTCTCGAGGTGGCCAGGAAATTCACGCCGAACATTTCTGGTTTGATTAAGCAGTTAAGACCTTTGAGGAACTCCCCCCTCTTTAAGAAAAGCACACAACAGAGGGTTCAAAAGTTAATAAAGAAATTGGAGGACGAGATGTGATTAGCTTGATATGATGAATTTATTAGGACATGCTTTATTTTTGTTTTTGTTTTCCCTTTTCCCCTTATTTTCGATGACTTTGTCTTTACTTTCTCTTAACACTGGAGGCTGTTCTTCTCCTATAAAGAAACGCCTCCATCTCCTCCTATGTTGATTAACTTTGCCTTTGATTCAAATATTATTTTTTTTTGCAGGAAACTAACAACCTTCCCTCAAAGCTCTTCTTGCTGGTCTTCTTGGCCTTCTTTCACCCCTATATGTTCGCCTGGTCGCTCGCGTGGATCAGGGGTAGCAGTACGTCCTTTTAAAGAAGGGCTGTGTTGATGTTCTTGATTCGTTAGTTTTGTTTGATGTTAATATTTGTATACTTTAGTTCAAGTTGATGATTTTTGATTTCACCTTTATAATGTTTTAATTCCTCGGGCTGATGACACGGCTATGCGTGCTTTGAATTCCCTTGGGACTCATGTGAAGTCTCGCACAAATGGTGAAATTATCATTGGCGGTGACTTTAATTGCACTTTAAATCCCGCTTTTGATAGACTAAGTATGCATTTTGAACATAGGCTCTTCTATTGTCTCTGCTTTGAAGCTTATTATTGATAGCTCTGCTTTGTAGGATGCTTGGCGACGCATGCATCCTGAGGAAAGGAAATTTTCTAGGCCTTATACCCACCGTCAACATATAGCTACGCTCTCGCGCCGCTCCTAATCCCCATAATCCCCATTCATAAATTTGGCAGTGGGAGGCGAAGCATTGTCCGAACGATGATTAAATGACGAATGAATGGGAGGATTATCGCACATAGGTGAAAAGATATCCTCTCATGCATGGACATACAATGGCTCCCTAAACAAAAGAGCAGAACGCCAAAGACTCACGACCGCTTTTCGACATGTCCCACAGCTTAAAAAGTGGTCGTGGTGGGTCGGTCGTGGGTCTTTTGCCGACCTACTGGTTTTGTTCAGGGAGCCATTGTATGTCCATGCATGAGAGGCTATCCTTTCACCTATGTGCGATAATCCTCCCATTCATTCGTCATTTAATCATCGTTCGGACAATGCTTCGCCTCCCACTGCCAAATTTATGAATGGGGATTAGGAGCGTAGCAAATTTTATGAAAGGGGGATTAGGAGCGGGCGCGAGGTCGGCGCTATATGTGACGGGGGTATAAGGAATAATCCCACGAGTATTCATGGGGTTTCTAAGGCTAGACTAGATCGATGCATAGGCGCCGGAAGTGGGGGGGCAGGGGGGGGGCGGCCGCCCCCCCCCAATCCAAAAAGTGGGGGGGCAAAACGCGTTTTTGCCCCCCCAAAAAGCCCCCCCCCCCTCAAAAAAAAAGGAAGAAACAAAGAAAGAAAGAAAGGAAAAGAAAAAATTAAATGTATCAGCCAATACTTGTTAATTCTAACGTTTAAAAACTGAGTATTCATCCATATAAAATGTTGATGTTGGGTCATACAAATGTGGAATATGGTTTATGTTTTTATGCCCCCAGATTGCCAACCCTGCATAGGCGTACCCAAGAGGGGTGGGGGTGGGGGGGGTTTGGGGGTTCAAACCCCCCCCCCCCCCCCCCTTGACCCAAAAATGGCTGTTTTGGGGGGTTTGAACCCCCCCCCCCCTTTTAAAATTTGAGCCGACCTCGAGACTACTTTAATTTTTTTTAATATCTCCGGTCTCGGCCTCGAAAATTTTGAAAGTACTTGATCTTGGCTTCGAAATATTTTCTACGGACACCCCCCCCCCCCCCCCCCCCCCCCCCACTGAGAGAGGTTTTCAACTTTGAAGGTACTTGTTTCTCGGCCTCGGAATGTTGAAAGTACTTGATCTTGGCTTCGAAAATTTTGTACGGACACACCCCCCCCCCCCCCCCCCCACTGAGAGAGGTTTTCAACTTTGAAGGTACTTGTTCTCGGCCTCGGAAATGTTGAAAGTACTTGATCTTGGCTTCGAAAATTTTCTACGGACACCCCCCCGATCTCGGGTTCGAAAATTTTCTACGGACCCCCCCCCACTGAGAGAGGTTTTTCAACTTTGAAGATACTTGGTCTCGGTCGCGAAAATTTTGAAAGTACTTGGTCTCGGCTTCAAAAATTTTCTACGGACACCCCCCCCCCCCCCCCCCCCCCACTGAGAGAGGTTTTCAACTTTGAAGGTACTTGGTCTCGGTCTCGAAAATTTTGAAAGTACTTGGTCTCGACTATCGAAAAGTTTTCTTCCCCCCCCCCCCCCCCACTGAGAGAGGTTTTCAACTTTGAAGGACGTATCGGTCTCGAAAATTTTTTCGGTACTTCATTTTACAAAATAACCCCCCCCCCCTTAAAAAAAATCCTGGGTACACCACTGCAACCCTGTAAGTGTGGTCGGGCATGAGCCCCTAAACACATAAATCGTGAGCCCCCTTCGGGTTTTGCCCCCCCAATCCAAAACTGCTTCCGGCGCGCCTGGATCGATGTTATGTCCCTTTTGGTTTAATGTCTTATGTAAAGTCATCGTGCATCATACCTTGCTCTCTCTCTGACCACGATGCTGTTATTTTGAAAGTTAAGTGTTCTCCGCAGAATCAGAGGAGTGCTTTTTGGCACTTAAATAATTAATTTCTTGAGGATAAGAATTATTTGGATATTATTACTCAATTTTGGTTGGATTCGCGGAGCCAAAAGTCGGATTTTAGTGATATTTTGTTATGGTGGGATATTGGCAAATCCCACCATTAAATCTTTTTCAAAGATGTTTGGTTCTAAGCTGGCTTGTGAGAAGAGAGAGGCGTTATTAAATATTAATACAGTTATTGATGAGCTTCGGTCTGAGTCTTTTTCCACACCTCATATTCAGCCAAGGGTGCCCTTATTAGGTCCCGTTTTAAATGTGCTAATGAGACTGACACAAGCTCTTCCTTCTTTTTTAGTCTCGAGAAGTCTAGCTCTTCTTCTAAAACGATTTCTAACATTCGCCTTTCCCTCTGGTGTTATCACAGAAGATCAGGGACACATTAAGGCTCATGTGAGAGACTTATATAAAAGGCCTATACAGCCCTGTCCCCACTAATAACATTTCTTGTGATGATATTTTGCAAAATTTGAAGAGATAAGATTCGCAAGTGGCTGTAGATCTTGATAACCCGCTAACACTTGATGAGCTTGACGTTGCTGTTATGCAGCTCCGGTACAAACAAGTCACCGGGTCTTGATGGCTTATCATCTGAGTTTTATCAAACTTTTTGGCCGTCTTTTTCCGTCTTACAATTTGCCTTGGGTACTGGGCGACTTCCATATTCGTTTCGTAAGGGCATAATTACACTCATTCCTAAAAAGGGAGACTTGGCGGATATTTCTAATTGGCGTCCTGTCTCGCTCCTTAATAATGATTATAAGATTTTTGCAAAAGTGCTTGCTAATAGGTTGAAGCTTGTAATTGGTGATGTTGTTGGTGTTGACCAGTCGTACTGCGTACCTGGTCGCACAATTTATGATAATTTGAATTTGATTCGAGATACTCCTCTTGCTGTAGTTAATTTAGATCAGAGGAAAGCCTTTGATAATGTTGATCATCATTATATATTTAAATCGATGCGCGCTATGGGCATCGGTGAATCCTTTATTTCTTGTGTTAAACTTTTATATACTGATGCTGAGGGTTTAGTTAAGGTTTGTGGATCACTGACGGCTCCTTTTCCTTTACGAAAGGGCATCCGTCAAGGCTGCCCTCTGTCGGGCTTGCTCTACTCCTTGGCTATTGAACCTTTTAAAAATATGCTTAGAGTAAAATTAGATACAATGAGCTTTTTGTTACCTAACAGTAATAAGTTCTGTTCAGTGTCTGCTTACGCGGATGACATTTCTATTTTTGTAACAAACGATTCTGGTTTTGATGTTATAGATAATGTTTATAAGGTGTTCAGCAGTTCTTCTGCTGCTGGTCTTAATTTTGTGAAGTACCAAGGCCTTTGGTCTTGGTCTTGGTCCAGACGGTTAGACAGGCCTCTCGGGTTCTCATGGAACAATGATGGTATGGTTTGTCTTGGAGTTTACCTGGGGAATAATATTAGTTATGTAAATAAGAATTGGGTAAGTTGTAAAGAAAAATTTAGTAAAACTCTTTCTCGTTGGAATTCACTCTCTTTTAGTTTGTCTTTTAAAGGGAGGGTTCTTGTAGCTAATCAATTAGCTGCTTCTAAAATATTTCATTGTCTTGCGGTTGTTTCTCCCCCTGAACGTGTTTTAAAAGAGCTCCAAGACATGCTTATACATTTTGTGTGGTCTAGTAAACGGCATTTGCTTAAAAAAACTATTTTGTTTCAAGAGCCCCAAAAGGGTGGACTGGGTTTAGCTTGCCTCCGAGCACGCGTCCTTAATTACCTTTCGCTTTAGTTTTTTGCAACGTTTTTTTGAATCTTTGTTCGCCTCCTGCGTATGCCTTATTTTCTTATAATCTTCATAGTTATAGAAGATTCGAGTTTGATGTTCAATTGCTCTTTATCGATTTGAACGAAAGATTCTTTGTAAGTCTTCCTTGTTTTTATAGTGAAGTGTTGCTTGCTTGGAAGTTTTCTGGAGCTCGCATTCAAACAATGTCTTGTATTAATCATGTTCCTTAATGTTCATTAATGTTCCTTTAAATTATACTCCCCTCCTTTCACGGTCAGTAGACGGCTCTCTGGTTTTCCCTGCACGACTCTTCGCATGTGAAATAAAACTTGTCCAACATACTATTAATCTGACCGACGGCAGCTGGAAGTATGCTGATGACTTCAAAACACACGCCATCTTACGTTTTCCTTCACGGCGTCTCCTGGAACTCGAGCTTGCTCGCCTACATCTTGCTCTATCAGCCACTTATCCTGAACTTTTCTCCGCTAGTGGACTTCGACGCTCGGTCATTCCCCTTCTTTCGGACATTTCTTTGCCTCGTCCGTTTATTGTGAAGACCAGTGATAATATAGACATGCTTACAATACCTTCCAAGAAACTGTATTGTATCTTCAACCGCTCGACTAACTCTCTGCCTGCAACGTCACACACATTTTGGCATGACTTTGATGCTCTCTCGCTGTCCTCGCGCATTAACTGGACTGAGGTTTATCAGCTTCCCTCGGCCAAGAAAGATGGTGATGTCCAGTACAAGCTTCTACACAACGTTCTTCCCTCTCTCGCCGTTCTTCACCACCTGAACCCTGATATTCCGTCTTCGTGTGGATGGTGTGGGGAGAAAGGAACTATCATGCATTTATTCATCCGATGCCCCCTTATCCAGCCGTCCTTGGACCTTCTTCATCGTCTCATCGCTTGCCTTCTTCCGACCGTCAAGATTGACTTTGAACTCTATTGGGCTCTGGTTCCACATGCGAGGGGTCGTTGCAGGGAGGCAGTCCGTCTTTCTAATATTTTGATTATAGGTTTGAAAAGTACTTTGTATTGGTTGTATAGGAAATGTTGTTTTTATGACCCTATTTCCTTTCGGGTACTCAGGATTAAAAGTAAAATCTTGTTGGAATATGAATTTTATAAATTGCATAATAATTTGTTTGCTTTTAATAAGCGTTGGTCTTGCAATGATGCAATTTTTCTTGTTAATGGCGATAGGTTTACATGGTTGATTTAAATTGTAGGTTTTGTGCCTATATTCTATTCTATTGCTGTATTAATTTCTTGAATGTTGAACATCGTTTGTGCTGGTTTGATATACAGTTTAATGTTCTTTATTTATTTTTGCTTAAACACACAAAATGTTTTTCAGGTTCTCTTGTGCTTGCTTGACAATTGTTTCCTTGTTTTTGTTGTGCGTGCATACATTATGTATTCTATTTTGTACTTTGTTTTTATTGTAAACATTTGACTTTGATGATATTATTAATTTTGTAAATAAAGTTATCCTTTGAAAAGTCAAAAAAAGTCGTCTTCTTCTTCTTCTTCTTCTTCTTCTTCTTCTTCTTCTTCTTCTTCTTCTTCTTCTTCTTCTTCTTCTTCTTCTTCTTCTTCTTCTTCTTCTTCTTCTTCTTCTTCTTCTTCTTCTTCTTCTTCTTCTTCTTCTTCTTCTTCTTCTTCTTCTTCTTCTTCTTCTTCTTCTTTCATCTTCCGATTTGAGTACACCCCGCTGTTGGCGTATTATCGTACTATCGCGCGCTTCAGGCTCAGCGGAGCCTTATTTGCGCCACCTCCTGCTTGAATGTATCCAAGGAGATGCTTTCAAGATTTGATGGTAGAGAATTCCATAGTCTTGTTGCATCTGAGAAAAAAAAAATGTATTTTGGTATACTTGGGTTCTTGAATAGAGGATTTGTAAATTGTCAGGATTCACATGGGTAGAAGGACCAGTGGTTAGTGTAAAGTAGCTGTTTGGCGGGATGTATATCAGGTTGTGGACTATGCTGTAGACCAAACAGACTTTTGGTTAAGCTCTTCTCTCCTCTAGTGAGGTCCGCTGGAGTTGTCTCAGCATACCATTTCAGCTTTCCTGATGTTCTTCTGGGTGAACATGGTGAATGGATACCAAATCACAGCGGCGTAGTCCAGAACTGGAAGGACGAAAGCCTTGTAACACAACACTCTTGTGCTCAGAGGAGAACTTCTAATTTTCCTCTGCAGGAAGCTGCTTGTGGCGTTGGCTTTCTTGGTTATGGCGTCTAGATAGTGATTCCACTTCAGGTTGTTGTTTAAGGTTGAGCCATAAGGTTATGGACTCGGTTTATGTTGGCCGGAACAGGTGGCATATCCAGCAGTCAGTCAGTTCAGCATCCGGACAATGGAGGTGCCGGTGATGTGTTTACCACCGTCCTTTTCAAGAAGTAGAACTACATTTGAGTGTTCCGTGTCAATACGCCTACTAAAGCTATTCATACAGAGCTCAGTTCCAAAAGGCGCTAAATCCACTTTCCATACAAATTGGGTTAACCATATATCTACATTTATAAGCTACGTAGCTATCAAGGAATCAAGGAATGTTACGACAAATTACTCACTCAAAATAAAAATATTATAGCAAGTTGAATTTTCATATTCCCATAGACACGTGTACACAGCTAAGGATAGAAACCATTTTTCATGGGAAGTTGAAATAGTGAATATAGCGCCTTTTGGAAGAAATCTTTTCATATCCAGATCAAAATCATAGTTCATTTTGCTTAAACATTACATGACATAAATAATATGTATTATTCTTTTGAAGATATTCCACTGGGCCTTGAGTCTGGTACCATCCCTGATTCGAGTCTGACCGCATCGAGCGAGTACAATGAAAAGCGCGGAGCTAGACGGGGACGGTTGAATGTGATTAGTGCTTATGAATTAGGGATGGGAGCATGGAGCATAGGCCGGTATTATGACGAACACAGATGGATCCAGGTTAGATTATGTACTTACCGTCATTAGCAAAAGTTTAAGACCACCTGGGAATTTGTAGGTATTACAATAATTTGGACTGCATTATTTTGTCTTATTGAATGATTACATAACATGTTTACTACAGTGGTCAGTAGCAAAAGAGTAATGGTCAGCGATAAAATTAATATTTTTATTTCAGGGGCTCCATTTTCGGGGGCTCCATTTTCAGGGGCTACTTTTCCGATTTTCGGGGGCTGCAAAAAAAAAAAAATTCGGGGGCGAATTTTTTGTTCAGGGGGCGAATTTGGGAATTTCGGGGGCGAATTCGACCCGCCGCCCCCATGTATTTTTTTGCTGGTAATGGTATTAGCCCAGCAGTTCAAGTGTGATACAAAGGTAATGCGTTAACAATAAAAGTATGTCTGAAAAATAAATATGTTTAACTTTGTTGTGTTTTGTATTTATTGCATTTTGGAAGGGTGGTCTTAAACTTTTGATAATGATGATATTACAATATACTTCAAAAAGGAAATCTGTTTTTGTGTAACAGTTAAGTACGTCAACATTATGATGGTACAGATTATTACTATTTTGATACGTTACTTTGCTTAATATTCGTTTTATTTACCAGGCATTGCAAGTAGAATTAGGTTTATGCAATTGTACAGTCTCATGTTCAATAGTGGTAAACCCAATGTATTCAGTATCTTTCTAACAATCTTCATGATTAATATGAGATTGATTTAAGGTGCAATATGATCTGGTTGCTTTGCATTTATATCACATTTCATTTCATTCTAATCAGGATATGATACAAACGTATGTCAATGTAACATACACATAACACATAATATAACTACCACTATAGGAGTGCCGTGGTATAATGGTTCGGGCCTTCATCTCTAAATACGAGGGTCGTGGGTTTGATTCCCAGCTGCGGCAAGTGTGTCCTTCAGCAAGATACTTTATCTTTAGGAGTTTATTCCTTGAAACGCATGAGCGCTTGGATAAGGCTGCTCGGCTAACATGGCTAAAGCCAAGGTAATAATGCCCAGAGCGCTTTGAGACTTAACTGTAACAAAGCGCCATATAAAAATGGATAAATATCATTAATGTTTATACACTGTTGATGTATCAACAACAGTTTTACAATACAAGTAGAAAATAGTAGTTGTCATGCGAACGGAATAGAACACTACTAGGAAATAACATTTTGATGTAACACGTTATGACAAAATCCATATTTGAACATTTAAGATTGTCGTGACGGTCTTTTTCAGGTTGATCTCGGCTCTGCCCATCGAGTCTTCTCATTGGCAACACAAGGACGTCAGGATGCCGGCGAATGGGTGAAGACCTACAAGGTTGCCTACAGCATGGATGGTGTGATCTTTGACACAGTTCAAAGTATGTGTGGATCAGCTGTGGTGAGTGTCTTTTTTTTAATAACATTCACAGTTACATAACAACACAATAATATCGTTTCGAATCGGAGCCGATATGGAGGCGCGTGTTTTACCAAACTTTCGATTTGTGACGCCTTTTATACCCCAGTCACACCGCAAACCGAATCCAGACCGACACGAGACCGAATAATTCGGGGACGTTGCGGGGACGTTCGGGGTGCTAGCGGTTTGGTGTCGAAGTGGTATCGGAATTGTCGGTCTCTTGTCGAGGCCCAGTTCGGACTCCGAATTTGTCGGAGTGGGTTCTTTCGAGCGTGCTTGAAAGAACCCACTCCGACAAAGTATCGGGGTGCTTGCGGGGACGTGTCGGAGTCTTGTCGGGGACGGTTCGGGGAATGCGGGGAGGATTCGGGGTGGATTCCATCTGATGTCGGAGTGAAAATTCGGGCTGGGTTCGGTTTTGATGCCAATTGGATTCGGCCGAACTGAAACCGCAAGAAAAAAGAAAGGAAATGTTGTACTCAAATGATGCCCGCAACTACACCGATACCAAACCGAATCAAGACCGAATAGCCCTCGAGCGATGCGATATTTACCCACATAAGCACATCCGGTATTTGGAAGAGGGTTGATATCTTGGGCATATTTACCTATAATTTTTTTTATGGAAAAAATATATCCTCTATTGCTTTGAGCCGTTCTATGAATATAATTATAGTCAATAAATTTGTTTAAATACAAGAACTAAAAGCAATAAAATGTATCAACCTACAAACTTTCGGCAACAGCATTTTTATGTCTATTTGTAAGTGGCATGTTAGAGAGTCGATAATTTTGGGGGTGACACACGCTCCCACACACACCCACACACACTTTTTTTTTTTTTTTTTAAATGATTTTTATTCCTCCAAATTAAAACATTTACAATTGAATATACATAAACAAAATATGTCCAATGTGAACATCTTCAACAGAGAATAAAACAAATTACAATTCTAATGAAAGAAAGTAAAAATAAGTACCTTACATACATAAACAATTACAAATCTTACATCACATAATTATAAACTACAAACGAATAATAATAATTGGAGGTTTTTTAAGCTATGATAAAAAGAAGAAAAAAAAACAAACAACAAAACAAAACAAAACAAACACCCTCTACCCCCTACCCCCCCCCCCCCACCCCACCCCACCCCTGCATACTCACTCGCTCACACCTGGTCGGTAATCTGCTCAGATTCCTTTAGAAATAATTTTTTTACAAATAACTAATTATCGATACTTTTGAATGTGACAAGCTCACGGGAGAAATATCGTATATAAACATTTTATTCTAATCTGCCTTACAAATGAAATCTTATTATACTTTAACTGTTTCCCATTTTTGTAAGTGTAGCCCTAATTTCCCCATTTTAATTGCTATTTTCTCTTCTTGAACCTTATAATCTAATAAGAGTTTCTGTATTTTATCAATGGTTGGTAGTACACCCTCTTTTCTAAATACAAATAAAATATATTTTACCATAAAAATTATAGTGTTACACATTTTTATTCTATTTGAATTACCCGACAGTCCAACAAATATATCTACCCAATTTAAGTCCTTCAATTCATCTAACTCATAACGTTGTATCAAAGCTTGCCATATCAATTTTACATTTAAACAAAACAAAAATATATGTGAATATGTTTCCCTTTCCTGTTTACAATACGAACATAAATTATCTTCAACAAATCCAAATCTAAATAAATGTTCTTTAGTATAAATTGCCCCATGCAGTAACTTAAATTGAAACTCTCTCTGCCTCCCTATCATTAATGTTATTCGTGGTCTAAAAAAACATTCACTTAATTCTTTATCTGTATAATTATAACTATTTTGTCCATCCCTTATTTGTAAATCATATGACTTTTGCAATTTTCGAATAAAATAATCATATATTTGTCTTGATGGTACATCCTTAAAGCTTAATGTTTTTTCCAAAATATGTAAGTTTATATTATAATTAATTAAGTCTACCTCACAAAATTGTATCAAACCTAAATCATTTGTCCAATCTCTCGGAATCGCATGAAATATATCAATTATTGTAAGCAAATTCTCACCTGTCATACCATGATTCAAAAAATATGCAACGGGTTTAACATGTCCATTATCAATAATGTGATTCAACATAACGATCCCTCGTTCTAATAACTCTTTATCAAATACAGTCTTATTCTTTATATATATATTCATATTATTAAAAATAATTGGATTCATGCAACCATTAAAATGCCTTAAACTATTAATCTCTTGCCAAGCTTTCAACATTTCCAAATAATAAGGTGGAATCTTTAACATAAACTTCATATTTTTCATTTCATAATCACATAAAAAAATTAGCCTTCCTCAAACTGAGCTTAAGCTATAATCAAAAAATAACTTCCATCCCAAATTTCTTTCGCCATATAAAAGTCGTTTTACCCACATTATACGCTGCGTTCTAACAAATATTTCAAAATCAATCATTTTAACTCCACCATAATTATAATTCTGATACATAATTTTTCTTTTTATACGATCTTTCCCTCCCCATATAAATTCAAATGATATTTTCTCCACTTCTATATAAACCCATAAAGGGACAACAAGGAGGGATGAAACATAATTTAATTTTGTTAATGCATACGTTTTCAATAAATGTATTTTACCCATGATAGTCAAATCCCGCTGTTTCCACCAACCTAAAAGTTTTTTATTTTACTTAATATTTCTTTGTAATTTAAATCACACACACACACACACACACACGCACACACGCACACACACACACACACACTTTTTATTTGTATTTGTTTAAATCATGTACAGCTTGTATTTTAATTACTTGTCTTGCATACTTTGTTTTGTGATGAAGATACATAATGTTTAGCAAACATATTGTTTCACACACACACACACACACACACTTACGCTCATTCACACAAACACGTACTAAAGATGCACTAATACAAAATTATATGTAATATAAAGACCACCATCCCATAATGTAAGTACTAGCTGAACGAATAGTTTGATTGGGGTCTCTTTCATCATACTTGAAAGATATTCATAATTGATTTCCATGATATATACCATTTTTATTTCATGAGTGGACCTCGTACACAATTATTACGTTATGTATGTTCACGATTACGTTGAAGAATGGACGTCCACTGATCATTCCGAGGTAATGACATGTCATGTGACCGAGTTATGTGCGAATTGCAACTCCCCTACTCATTATACCAACGTCATTTATAGTTGGAATTCTCCAATAGAGATTTTTGAAATTTAAATACTTTAAGCATACATCAAAAGAACGTGCCCCAAAACCTGTTCTTAAATTGGTGATATGAATATAACGAGGTATGTGAAAAAAACACTCAGAAGTTTCTGGACACTACTAATAGATCCCTTTTAAAGGGGTATTCCGGGCCTGATAAAACCATTCGTTATTTGAATAAGCAGAATAAGAGGCATAATTTGTGAAAATTTGATCAAAATCAGACAAGAAACACAGGAGTTATACGTATTTGAACATCATGTAGTAATGAGCGATCGTTTCAAAATTGCCGCCATATGCAACATCATTGACGAGCAACTCGCCATGGCTTTAGTACATGAAAATACACTTATTTCTCATTTTCGCTGCTAAAAATTAATTTTTCTCTGCTTGTTTTCACGAATTCATAGAAGAATATCGATGGGCCAACCTCTTTGGAATTTGTAAGCTCATAAATTTGCTTTGTTATTAAGAAAATTTAAATTTTGTAAAATTTCCATGTAGAAGTCAAAATGGCTGCAGCTCGCAAGTGACGTCACGATCGATAGCAATTGCGAACGATACTAAAAATCGGAGCAAAGTTCATCCTGTCATAACTTTTGTATTGCTCTACCATTTTGGCTCAGATTTTCGATCATGATTCTTCATATTCACTTCATTTTATAGCAAACATCACATTTCTGGGGTGGAATTCCCCTTTAAGTAGATCTAGAAGTTAAGTAGACACAACTAAAAACATATACAATCACTAAAGATAAAACATAACTGCTGTTTAATGACTTTTTAAAATTTATATCATTATAATATTCAATTCAAACATATAAAGAAACTGATAATTTGATTGAAAAGGAGCAAAGAAAATGGGATTTCAACGGGATTTGAACCCGAGACCTCCGGATTGCTAGTCCGGTGCTCTTACCAACTGAGCTATAGAAAACCCCCGAGAAAACCCTAGTATGGCGCTCGTCCCTAAACCCCTTAATTTTCATTGCTCGAGTGGTCAGAAGCTATTAAAAACCTGAAATAAGCCCGAAGGATAGAAATCAACTTGGTGATATATATGCGAGAGATCATCAAAGTGATACTGCTTTTTAAAATAATTGATTCAAACACATAAATAAACGGACCAGAAATATATATTGTGATTAGAATGGGATAATAATATTCAGTGAAATTTTCCATAATTTCACTTTCAAAAGAAGCAACATAATATAGCCAGCTCCCTCCAAGTACAAGTCATACGTTGTTTCATTTAACATGTTTAAGTTAAGGATTACTTCATCTTGTACTTTGACAAAGAATTATAATGAATCATAAATCAGACAAAAATTCGCAAACAATCATTTTCGTAATGTTGAGTTGGGAAATAGAACATGAAACTGATATCAGAAATGATTATCGTTCAGATGTAGAGTAAACCCAAGTGTCGTATTTATACTAGTGGAATGAATTCGGGCTACGTTCCATGTGAGTTCGGAATTGTCGGTTTCATGTCGGGGTCCATTCAAATATTATCAGGGTCGTATCGGTCTTGATTCGGCCGAATGCAAACAGAATTCACGCGATGAATAGAAGACCGAATGATTTTGGTGTGACTGCTAGCCCCAGTTCGGTCTCTTGTCGGAGCCCGATAAAGCGAAATTTGTAATTTAGTTCGGTTTGGTGTCGGTCTGGGTTCGGTCTTGCGGTGTGACTAGGGTATTAATGATATAATGAATTTGACATGCCCTCCTTAAAACTAATAAATGAAAAGATTACATAGTTGTCTTTACTGACATTGGTTATAAAATACCTTGGCTAGCCCCGATTCTCTCTTTATTTTGGGTTTTAGAATGATACTCTGTACTTAATTAAACAAATATTCTCAAAAAACATCGATTTACAGGTCTTTTCAGCCAATTTTGATCGTGATACCGTGGTACGGAACGCCTTCCCCATACCGCTAGTTTGCAGATTCGTGCGTGTGTTTCCTGTTCACTGGCATGAACGCATCAGCATGAGAATGGAGCTTTACGGATATCGCCCCGCTGACTGTAACTAAACTATTATCTTGGATCGCTTAGAATATGACTATACCCAGTAACTACCTTTGAAAATATTACTTTTTGTTAAATTTCCTATCCTATTTCCTGTGGAGTTACTTATAAAAGTTAACACTACCGGCCTTCATTTCAGTAACATGATTTACGGATATATCAATCGTTTTATTTTTCTGAATTTGATTATTAAACATTATGTTTTGTTTAGGAATTGTTTGCTTTTGCCATTCAAAAAAGTCGCAAAAACACCCTCTATTTCATAATTTGCTATCCCTTTAAATTCTTTGATCAAAGTAAGGTGAATACTCTTTTTCAGATTTTAATTCTAAGACTTCTAATACAATTTGCATTTTATCCAAGAACGGACTTAAACAAAGGAACAAAGATTCATTGTTTACTTTTATGACAAAAGAACGATGCAAACAAATAAATTCGATCGTAGACTACTAATTAAAATGCTTATCTTGGTCTGTTTTTTTTTTATTCGTCGGTGAAAAATTCTCCATCTGTTGAAACCGGCAGTTTTACAACATTTTCGGGAGGTATGCCGTTCTGTTGTAATTGGGCCACCTTGTATATTAATCTTACAAACTGTGCCCAATAACAATCATACGATAAAAAGAGATCTTAATTAGTAACTTGTATATAATCCTTACATTAGGTCTCAACAGGTATAATATATTTTAAGTGAATTCTTCACGTTTGTTCACTACGTTTATGTACACATGATTCTTCTTTATATCAGTGTATATACACACATTTGTTGGTTATGATTATATTCACATGTTTGTTACTTGTACGTATTTGGCTATATATTGTTGCTGTTTGAAACCTAACTGCGCCCTGATCACCCTTTAACAGTTGGAATCGGCTCATTAAAAGATCTCGATATTATACAAAATGTATAGGCTCATTTCAGAAGAGCGCTGTGTAGTTATATGTGCCTAATGTACATAATCAATTAGTGAGATCAACTTGTTCACATTTAAGCGTATTAAATTGGAGCTTTCACATTTATCTTGTACCTTGTTTGGCTTATGGTAGCAGAATAATGATTGTAGTCAAAATTGATGGGCAGAGGTGATACATTGTGGCAGCAATTGTATTTTTCTTACTAGGTAAACAGTGTTCTTTTTGTATGAAAACTTTCGAACATCAATCAGAACAATCTTCTGATATTTGTAGTATAATTACTGAAGACTGCAATTTCAGGGATCTAGTATTAACTTTGTTGACATGTGCAAAAAGTGATAAGTGGTTGATACCAGTGCTGTAGTCGAGTCCACCCTGTCCGAGTCCGAGTCCGAGTCCCTGGAGTCCGAGTCCGAGTCCGAGTCCGAGTCCCGGACCTCGAGTCCCGAGTCCCGGACATCCGAGTCCGAGTCCGAGTCCGAGTCCCAACGGGAAAATCTTAATTTGCAATTCTTTTTACTACAACAATTATCTTCATAAAAGACACCATCAAAGAAATGACAAAGTAATCTGCAGAAAATGATTTTTGGGCAATGTCAGAAGTTATTATTACAGAGTATGAGACAAATTCAATAATAAAAAAGAAAATAATTAAAAAAAATTGTTGAGTAGGGCGGCCCCTCTCTAGGCCATGCAATACAAATTTCAAAATAATATCTCCTCCTGACCACCAGAGTATGAGACAAATTCAATTAAAAACAATTTAATGAAAAAAGTTCATAAAAAGTGTGACAGACGCCGGACAAGAATTTAGTTTATTTGTTTTCACCCTAAATTTCCCCAAAATACAGTGGATAAGGAACTGCTGCATATCTTTTCCTATTAAGGTAATTCACTGTCAAATGGATTAATGGGATATAACTTTATTTGCAAACAGTCAAGTTGCTGAAAAATAATCATTGTTAAAGTTAAGCATAAATTTCGGCAATTTTCTTATCATTTAAAGATCACAATTTTCAGCATCAAATATAAAATATCTGAAAATTCACGTTTTGTGCCATAAACTGTCAGTTATGAACATTATTTTGATAACTACTGGACCCATGAGGCTAAAAGCCTAAAATGATTTTAAAATTTGGCCCATTGTAGACATTTTCATGGAATTACCACAAGTTATTACAATCAGAGTATGTCAGTACTGGAGTATATATGTATATATTATACTGATAAAGAGAAAGGGATGCTACTTCACATTTATTTTAACAAAATAAATAATAAATATTGTTGTGTATAATTGTAATGGTCGTGTGCGTTCTGCAAAATTTACGTTAATTTTTGCTTGATGTTTTTTCTTTGTTGAACGATCAACAAACTCTCTATGGTCCATATACCCAAACAGTATGACACGAGAAACTGAAGAAATGATTGTTGAATGACTGGTTGATTGAAGATGCAATGCAAACATCAGTCAGTATGTCGATTGTTTTTTGTTTTTTTCGTTATTGATTTCGTCATACGCGCGCTGCCGCTGGTATAGCTAGCGTGCGCGGTAGCTATAGCCGAGGAAACCGTACTGTTACTTGCACACGTACACACGTACCGTGGTACACACATGCATTTTACTGTATTGCTTATAGTCGCTTCAGCTCAGGCTTTCGTAAATTAATTCACGTTCTGGCCGTAATACTTGACCGTGTCTTGCGTGTTCCTAAACATAAAACGACTAATCTCAACGTCTAGTTAGGCGTATAATAGCTTGTTGAGGCGATGTTACGATCATTTTCCAGAATGCCACTCAAGTGAGCAAGGTGCGCTAGAACAACAGGTTTGTATTTGCTTGCGCTGGGTAATTGTATGAACTATAAATAAACGTGGGAAAACGGAAAAAATGCCGGTCTCGTTGCCGGTCTCGGCCCGATTTTCGCCCGAGTCACGAGTCACCATTGGTCGAGTCCGAGTCCGAGACCGAGTCTTTTAGGCTCGAGTCCGAGTCCGAGTCCGAGTCCCGAGAAATACGGACTCGAGACCGGTCTCGAGTCCGAGTCCGGGCTCGAGTCCTACAGCACTGGTTGATACAATGTGTATTGTTATTAACTGACATATTCACTGGGTCTTGTGTGAAAATTTCAAGGTAAATGGACGGTATATGGCCGAGTAATGAGCACAAATGCATATTCACTAACTCAATGCACTCATTTTGTACATGGTTTCGACGATCCAGTGGATTATTTAACATCTGAACACTTCAATCGTAAATATCTTTTATAACGAAAGGGACATTTTAAAAACCAAAACTGTCCCATGCTTTTTTTGTTTATACAATTACAACAAGGTATAAGGGAACCGCTATAATTCCAATTGGATTTTGAGGATTTTGACAATGTTACTATGTCCCTTTAATGGAAAATAGTATGATTAAAGATAATGGATCACTGTAATGAGTTCTTTGTGCGCTCTTTTCCACATAATGGTCAGTTTCAAAACTACTGAGACTTCGGAAACTATTATTTATGTTTTTTTCCTTGGAAAGGGACCGTATGAGAAAAATGAATGTCGATCTACATAGAGCATCCGTTTTTTACCGGGGTTATGTGAATTTATTTGTTAATTTTCATATAACGTTAATAATTTTTGTATTGCTTTGTCAGATTTGTTAATTCAATAACATTTCTCTACATGTCACTAAATAATGTTGTTTTTCCCTTTTCAATAGTGAATTAATAAGTTTTCCTCTCTGTATAGTTTATAATTGGGTTTATTAAAGTAGCACATGCCCACCAAAAATCTGCTGTCGTCTGTGTATTATCTCTTGTTGCTCATTGCCTGTTTTTGTTTGTGCTGTATTTGTCTTTAAACTCGAGCTGATTAAAATTACCACTCTCACGGTACCACACAAATGCGACTGATATAAGGTACTTCATTTTAACCTCCTCCACAACCCAGAAACATAAATATATATTTCAGTTTCTTGTATTGAATAATGTATATCATCGTTTTACCATTTTACCTGGGCATTTAAACAAAATAAGTTTACCAAACATAATTATATGTAAGATATTGCAAATAAATTGATATATTAAAACAAGTCAGACGCTATCAATTTCACATTTTTTTCTTGAATACTTTATAAAAATTGCTGAGTAATCAAATCACGTACGAATTTCGGAAAACGACCAATCTTGAAGCTCAAGGTGATTTATTATTTTTATTTTTACACTTTCTCAATTGATTTTGATCACTTTGTCTTTTACAGCGTCAAGTGTAAACGCATTCCTGTTCGATTGTGTAATTGTGTCTAGCGCAGGGGAGAGGTGGAGGTTATTATATGTGTGCAACGAATTTATATGCGGTTCTAAAAAGTGAGATAATATTTTACGCACTGTACTATCATGTTTCTGCGGGAATATTATTTGTCATATTTAGTAAACCTACAAAATAAAAAAAAAGGAATACAAAAACCAATAGCTAAATTAATATACATAATACATATCTAAATAAATGCACAACTGAATATAGACCCCTCACGCATATCTCTCTTGTCCTTTAACCAGAGCACCACTGTTGTCACACCCCTAGTGACCACCTTTCATCCCAACTTACCTCCCCTACGTCGCATATTGACTAACAATCACCACATTCTTCACACTTCTGATCGCCTCCAACAGGCTGTCCCTGATGCCCCCATCCTAGCCTACAGACGCCCTCGCAACCTCAAGGACCACATTGTTCGAGCTGAACTTCCCACCCCCAATAACAACCCCTCTCCCATACAGCAAGGCACCTTTAAGTGCACCGCCGACATATGCATTGTGTGTCAGGTACATATCCATCAGGATGATACCTTCACCAGCCACTCCAACAACATCTCTCACCATACCAAGGGCCACATCACATGCACCACCACCAATGTTGTATATCTTATCACGTGCAGAGTCTGTGGCATGCAGTACGTAGGCGAAACCAGGAACACCCTCAAGAGACGCTTTTACGGACACAGATCCACCATCCACACCTCCAAACATGACGCCCCAGTCGGCAACCACTTCAACCTACCTAATCACTCCATTTCTGACATGATTCTACAGCACACTCCGCTCCAGCAGAGAGAAGTATTGGATAAGACGTCTCTGCACCATTCATCCCCGTGGTCTCAACATCCAAGAAGGCAGTGATTAACCTTTGCATCTCCCCTTCATCGTCTGCACCACCATTTGTTTGTTTTCACCCCCCGTATCGATACTTTACTTTGTTCCACATACTATTCATATTCTTATTTCCCATTTTATTTTCCCCATATATTCATTCTAGTTTCCTTTGAGATTACATTATATACACTGTCACCATTCATACACATAATCATGTTAGTTTATTAATATGTTACTTTTTGCATTTAATCTCTCTCTATAGGTACACTGTCCATAGACATGGGCTTATTCATATACATCCACATTCTCATCATGCACAGTTCCACCTCTATTTTGATCATATTGTTCCACCCTCATTTGTCTCTCCACCTTCCCTCTGATTACCTACCCATTTAGGCTTCCTTTTGTTCACTATCTCTTTTACACTCCCTGTCCCATTCATTTGTCTATGTTGCTTCCCTACATATCATCACCTACTGGGTCCTCATCCTTTCCACTCTCTCCTTTGAACTCGCCTATCCTATTCATCCGATCCTGCAACCCACTTCACTTCACTTTCTTTGTCCTAATCCTCCCGCTCCCATCCCCTACTCTCATAATCCCCTCTATTGTTCTCCCCCTCTCAGTGCCCCAGTGTGCACTCCCACACCTCATCAACTGTCTTTTGTTCACATGTCTCTTTCCATTTCTTGATTTATTTCTTTGATCCTCCCTACCTCTATTCTTCTCTAAGCCTTACACTCTCATCACATTTTCTTTGACTGCAGCCACTTAAGGACCCACCTATGCCTGTTTGACCTGATTGGTCAAGCAGTCCTGACACTCACCCACTCACAGTTGCTTTCATTGATTGTGTCTCCGCCTCCTTTCCTCTTTCCAGCCCCCCTTCCATACATGTGTTTATGTTGGTATATATTCTGTGTTTTTTCTGTAGTAACTGTCATTTGTGCCCTGACGAAGATTCTGCTAGGATCGAAAGCTAGGCTGTATACGACTCTCATTTTACCACATTGGCGATTTTTTAGTAGACAAGCAGTTTTCAGCAGTTTTTTCCATGTCCTTAAATTATCTTACATGAATTTGATATCATTCAAAAGCCTGTTTATTCTCGTTTATATACTGTAGGTGCCACATTTGTAATTTGAAATACATCTGATCAGGGGCCAAGTCAAGCATAAAAGTCTGCACACGCATTGTTAGTGTGTGAACGCCTAAGCGCCATGGCATAATACACCTTAACTCAAAACAAAAGGATAATTCACATTGACCATATAACGTTGTATTTTGCAACATTTCGCTTTTGACACTACTCCATATCCAGGTCTACCACACGTTACATTAGTGCATAGCGATTACAAATAAGGCATCAGTGATCAGTGTAAAGGGAAATAAACATGCTTGTCAATTATATCCAAGTCGAGTAGGATCATATAATAACAAGATGAATGTCAACGCTCAAACTTGAATTGCAGAACTTTTTGTGAGAGGTTTATATCGAATAGAACGGTTTTTAAATATCAGAAGGTCTCGGCTTCAATTCCCGGTGAAGCCCAACTTTCTGTGCTTATTTGTCATTGATTACTTTCTTTTTTCAATTAACATTAAAATACCGTTTTTGAAAGACCGGGAGAACGTCAACGACAACAACAACAATCTGCCAAACTAAAATAGAAGGCAGGATATTAATAGAAAATGACAAATTAATTAGCATCCCGCCCATATAGCAACGTTGGACCAACACCTACATTTTGGCAGTCGGCAGGCTAACGTTGGGTCAACGTTGGACCAACTAACACATTTTTTTCTACGAGTGCCGTTGGATAGTGGTAAGCTAAATGATGGTGGGCTAACAATTACACTTCGGCAGTCGGCAAGCCAACGTTAGGCCAACTACAACATTTTGTCAATGAGTGCCGTTGGTTATTGGTCGGGAAACAGACGTTGTGCCAATGTTGAACCAACAACTACATGTTGGCAGTCGGGAAGCCAACGTAGGGCCAACGTTAGGCCAATACCACAGTTTGTCATTGAGTACCGTTGGATATTGGTTGTATAAATGACGTTGGGCCAACGTTGGGTCAACGTTGGACTAACATACACACTTCGGCAGTCTGTAAGCCAACGTTGGGCCAACTGCAACTTTTTGTCAATGAGTGACGTTGGGTATTGGTCGGCAAACCAACAATGGGCCAACACTGGGCCAATAGCCACTGGATATTGGTTGGCTAAATGACGTTGGGATGTCGGGTATTGGCACGGAAGCCGGCGTTGGAGCCAACGCTGTACCAACAGCCACATCTCGGCAGTCGGCAAGCCAATGTTGAGCCAATTACCACAGTTGGGCAATAGTTGGCTTTATAATGACGTTGGGCTAACAATCACATTTCGACAAACCAACTTTGAGCCAACTATCACATGTTGTCCATGTGCCGTTGGATATTGGTTGGCTTTGGCGAAGGTTGGTTCAACGTTGAAACGTTTATGTCACATCGGCGTTAGGGCACATTTTATCCAGGGGGCTGAGTAGAGGTCTTTTTCCTGAATAATCATCCTTGCGGCCTTTTAACCAGACACGCAAACAAGAAATATAAAATAAGTTTACGCCTCTTTGATATCCGAAAATCCATTTCATGATTTCCTCAAAATCTGAGATGTTTGCCCGAATATGACTGCTGTCTGTGCTCTATTTATGGGTGCTTTTCAAAACCCGGGGGGGGGGGGGGGGGGGGGCTGCAGCCCAGGAGCCGTTTATGGTCGTTAATGTTCTAAGGACGAACAGATTATGTGGATTTTATCGTTATGAGTCTAGGACCCCTGGCATGGTATTTTATGCATGTATCCCATTGGGGACCTTACTAAGTTTAATTGTGATCCCACCTCTTCAGGGCTACATGTCAATTCAAGGCGCTCTCATTTTGGATATACTTTGTGTATCATTCGAAGGAATTGTGTCTTGTAAACACCTAACCCTAACCCTAACCCTGTTCGTGGATAACCCGATATAGTAAAATCTATTCTGTATCTTAGCATCTGGATTCCAAATAGGTTAGAATCATAAAAGTATACCGATTTATTATAATTATGCTCATGTGCCCCGTTGCAGAAATGGATGCAATCGCTTATAAAGTTGCAATTAATTGCAATTCGTTACACAACAAAGCTAATAGTGACGGCACATTTCAATTACCTAACAGGACCCTGGGAATGATTGTTTGTATAATAGGGTTGATGATGATCCCGAGGCGGAAGTTAAGGATGTCCGATACACTGCATACATAAACATTAATGCTCGTGGAAAACGTAAGCATTATACCATCATAACTTGTGATAATATTTATGTGAGATCCGATTTTACGGGAAGTGACGAATACTGAATAAACTATATATTAAAGACACTTCACGTTGGTTTCCTTGCTCAAATCACATTCACCGGAAAACATCAGTTTATGATGTTAAAAGTCAAGGAAATTTGCTTTTGGACAAGTTGATGTTAATCTCCGAGCAACTATAACAGCCAGATAATTAACCCAACTCGTAAGATCGTTGAATTTTGCCCCCCAAAATAAATATTATTTACAAAAACACCAAGATCCGAAACATTACGTATTTGAAGACATAATACATCAATTCACCGATTTCATACATCATTCTGCTTTGTTTCAACAGTTATAATAGTAACTTTTCCGAAATACATAATGATAATTTGATACCAGCACCTACAGAAATCATCACCACCATCATTCACTACAACAACGTACCTCCATGTCAATTACCCCATTCCCCCATCAATACATTTCCCAACTAACACTGGCACAGTGCGCCTTTAAACGACGTTGAACACAATGGAAAGTGGTCTGGCCAGACGAAAAAATACTGCATATGAGAAAAATATAGTTCTTTTTGTATGTACTTTCATTGATAAAATTTGGTGTTTTTTATGAAATGATTCACATTGGAAATATAAACAGTGGGATTGGTTGATTGGTACTGGATAATTGAAACATGACTTAACGCATGCTTCAATAATTGAGGGTTTATGATATGAGAGCATTCATTTCGCGGAGGGATACTACAAATGTTAGAAGAAGACACTAAAATGTTCACTGTTCAGACTGCGACGTGGTACCGACCACTCCCGTCCAAGATATTTTCAAGGAGAGACCTGTTTGAGTTTGCTGACTAATTCATGGTTTTTGTTGAATTATTGCAGAGGAAAAACAGCGTTACATTTAGGAAGAGTGAGTTTTGTTATGTCACTTTGTATAAGGTAATTTTTTTTATTTTTTATATTGATTCATGTTTTGACTGGGGATAAATTGTGGGGATATATCTGTTTCTTAACATAATCTTACTGTTATGTTGAGTGTTGTATTTGATGTTGTTTACTTGTCAGGGAGTATTTGTAAAAAGTTGGTTATTGGAAATGAATGCACTGTCGGTCAGTTTAGCTAGTATATCATTCAATGAGTTTTGAGTGGAAGTAGATAATATATGCTTTGATTTCTTTTTAATGCTAGTGTTCGATTTGGTCTTATAAATGTGAAAACATGTTTCATATATTTATTAGATAATTGTTTCAAAGTTGTAATTAACTGTTTGTAAGTAAGCATTACTTTGGTCTAGCTCGCATTTGTCAGTGGTCCCTGTATATTTAGTAATTACCTCGGTTTTGGTTAATAAAAGGTATACCTGACCAAATCAGATTAGGGGAAGTAGGCTTTTGCGAGGAAAATCCCGATTTTGAGTTGAAAGGTGGAGGTTGAAGTTCGTTGTCAAATATGCTGATGATATAAGGAATGTTTTAGTGTTCGTGATATATATGGAATAAGTTTATGTTTGCATTGGTCAAATCAAAACGATAGAAACTTAGGATATCGAGAGACACAAGTAAATATTCTGTTCGAAGTTATTTGACTGTTCATGCATGATGATGTTCAATATTATATGTGATGATGTTGTTGTTGCCTTGAATTGATTAGCATTAAAAAAAAACGAAACCAAAAAAAAAAAAAAGTCACCCCAATCACTCATTTGTGTCATACGAACCGTGTACTAGCCCATATTCTCCTTCTCAAGCCGAATCCACGACATACAATTATTGCCATATATCCTATGATTCATTGTCCAACTCAAATCACTTAATCCGATAATTTATAAGAGTCTTGGTCTGACACATTTATTTGACGCGATCGAACAGCTTGATATTTTGAGAGTCACGTAGACTGCAAACTCTCATGGTGAATGCACATTTCAGCTATCGCCACCCAAGCTGGACAGAAATATAGGAGCTCTGAGGAAAGATGACAGCAAGCTCTCATGGTCCAAGCACATTTCAGCTATCGCAACCTAAGCTGGACAGAAACTAGGAGCTCTGAGGAGAGTTGCCAGCAAGCTAGACACTACAGGCAGATCTACTATCTACACGTCACAAGTCAGGAGCATCATGGAGTACGCCTGCCTGTGCTGGGCAAATGTCCCACCAACCACTCCCAGCCAACCTGACAACATCCAGAAGAAAGCTCTTAAAATATAATAGGAATTTATGAGACCACTACACGCAGCCTATTCTCCATCCGTAGCCTGTCCCACCGACGACAGGTTGCTGCACGACGTGTCAACACTCTAGAAAATGCATACTCCAATCTGCCTACAAGACCTGGCTGATATGCTTCTTCCTCGGCGCGTGACTAGGTACAGCACATCCATGCCAGACTACGTACTCGCTATTCCTGATGCTTGAACACACACTCTGGATAGAATTTGTATTCATTCGGTTGTTCGAACCCCGGGGGGGGGGGGGGGGGGGGGGGGGTAACTCTCAACATGACTGGCTACGCACCCGCGTCCAAAAAAAAACGTCGAAAGGGTATCATTTTCAAGTACACGGCGGCTTCGACGTTTTCCTTAAAAAGGGGTGTTTTTCAAGCACTGATTTTTCTTTAAAAAAAAGGGTACCTTTTTAGGTGCACATGTTTTCGACGCTTTTCTTTAAAAAGGGTGTTAATTACCCAAGCGGATTCGATCCCTCAATTCGCGCATCTTTTGCGGGATCTTTTGTAACACGCAATCGCATTTCACTATATATAATGACTAGCTGCCTCGGCACGGCGCGCCGAGGCAGCTGCATTCGGCCCTAAAAATTATACAATTCTTATTTGAACCTATCAAAATGGTTCAATCTATTCTTCAAATGTCGAAAAAAAAGGAGAAATCTGCAATTTTAAGCAATCAAAAAACTGAGGAGTGCTCAGCCGTTATCCGTCTCGGAAGTGTTGCTACTTTCTGGATGACTGACATGTATTTCCTGCAAACTTCCCGCACCACGCGAGTTACCGTATCCGAATTCTGACATGGCGTATACGAATTCTGACACGGCGTATCCGATGTCTGCCACGGCGTATCCGAAGTCTGACACGGCATATCCGAATTCTGATACGGCCTATCCGAAATCGGATACGGTGGGCAATTCCATTTGGAAAAATTTGCCATTGAGGTCCTTTTCAGAAAAGCTGCGATATGCGCATTAGGGTCCATTCAGAAATAGTGCGATACGGCATTTTTTGCGATAAAGGTCCTTTTCAGAAATAATGCGATACGCCTTTTTTTTGCGATTAGGGTCCATTCAGAAATAGTGCGATACGCCATTTATTGCGATTAGGGTCCGTTTCAGAAATAGTGCGATACGCCATTTTTTGGCATAAGGGTCCTTTTCGGAGGTTGACGGACATGGGTGGGTAGCACTTAAGTACGCGAGTGACCCCCCGGGGTTCGAACAGGGAACATTCTTCCAGATCATATCGTTGGCAACACGACAACCAAAGGTCTTCAATCCTGTAAAGGCCGTGCGCATGGTCACCTCCTATCAAAGTAGTTGTTAGTATTGATATAATTATTTTGTTTGATCATGCATTTTGAGTTAAATGCAGTGGACCATTGGATTGACCCTCTAGAGTTACAATATTGCTATGGTGGGAGGGAGGGGGTGGGGGATAGGCTATTGTTCACATTTTCATCTTATAAACAAAAACAATTGTAATTGATAATGATTGTTTTTAAATGTGTGAAAATATTATACAAATTTGTTATGTGATAAATTCACAACATTTTTGTTGTCACTCTATCTTGGTTCGAGGACCAAAGAGACATGAAGAGAAGGGTGAGAAACCTGCCCCTGTTCCCCAGATAATAATAAAGATATAATCTGTCTTCGGCTAACTAAAACGTTTTTTTTATCGATTTATAGGAAAGACGCCGACAATGACGCTTATCGGGGTAACATGGATTGTCCCGATGCTTTTAGTAGGGATATCGCTAGGGCAGGAGCTGCATTGCGGATATGGAGAAGGTAAAAGGAAATTTTTTCCAACATTTATTCGGAATCTCTATTTTTTATTACAGTCAAACCTGTGTATATTGTCCAACAAAGAGAAGTAAGACAAGTGGCCACTATAGACAGGTGACCTCTATAGACAGGTTAATTTTATTATTTTCTCTGCAGGGGTTAATGTTGAGTGGCCACTATAGGCAGGTCGGCTGCTATAGACAGGTGACAGTTTTAAAACAGTGATCAATCAATATAAAACATATCTGCAAATGATCCCAAACCAGCTGCTAATGGACCTTCTTATTGTGGAAAATAATACATAAATACCCATAAATACATTATGCTGAGTTTGTAATGGATTATTTCTTTACAATTTGAAATACACAAATCATACATGTCACAAATATTGTATGAGAATTATATATATTTCATCCTTAAAGGGATAGTTGAGTTTTGGTAAAGAGGGCGCTACACAAAATAGTTTGTTTGTGAGATAATGAAAAATTGAGTGTCAAGTTCGAATGAGCATACAGTTTAAATTACGGAATAAACTTTATTTGATCAAAATCGGTTAAAAATGACTGAAATATTTATGAAATAATTTGTGATAAATGTGGGGCCCACAAATATTTAATCATTTTGACCAAACCGTTACAGAAAAAGCTTCCTCTTTTCAAACATGTACAAAAAGTGTATTTTAAATAGTTGATGATTATCTCTATGTCTTACATTTTCAACAACAAAAAATCACATGCACAATTTTAAATTCAAAATGAGTGTTTAGAGAGCACCCTTTTGAGTTTTAAAGGCTCTTTTTGAATAATAACAGGCTTTTTACTTTTAAGTCATTACTTTTGTATTCCTTTCAAGCATGGTGGAGTTATAACTATTAACAGTGTAGGTTTTGGTTACTAACATTAAGTTTGACCAAAGCTGTACTCCCTTTACCAAAACTCATCTATCCCTTTAACAAGTGTCTTGATTCCTGTTTCGTGCTAAGTGAAATACGTAAATATGATGTCACGGATCAAAATAAATAATATTACGATAATACCGTAAGCATCAAATAACATATTGATCTTACCAAAACAAATCATGTTTTGTTCTTCAAAGTTGTTCCACTTGGCCTTGAGTCTAACACCATCCCTGATTCGAGAATGATAGCATCGAGCGCGTACAATGACCAATACGGAGAAACAGGTAACACATACTATTTAAAAAACATTTCTGTTAGGTCGCACAGTTAATTACAGTAAAAGTTGTATATCAAACGTTACAAAAACATTACAGCAATATTGTATATCTTAAAGTGAATATTTGGTATAAGATTAAACAAAACATTTAACACATTTTCATGTTTGCAACATGTTTACGATATCACAAAAGGAAATTGTATTATGAGACAAATATAGCGATGACGAATATTGTATACAAATAAAATGCCATTCTTCTGTTTTAACAAGATTTCCCCCCCCGGTTTTGTCGAAAGGGTGTGTTGGGAGCGTTAAGGCGCGTCAGCTCAGATAACGCTACCAAATGTCACATACGGGGGGGGGGGGGGGGGGGGGGCTTATTCCGAATATACGCGTTTAGAGTATATGTATGCATACAATGATGTGTACATCAAAGACGCGTCCGTAAATTGCGCCATTTCAATCTATGAGTTTTCGTTCCGCCACCGCGACGAAACACGTGTTATCCTATGAGAGACCGACTTTTCCAGAAGATGGGATTTTATAGCGCATGGTTGATTCATTGAACCGATGCGTAATGCGTGCGTCTTCGGATGTACTGTAGTCGATATAATTATGAAGCAGTATTATTGCGTTTGTAAAATATTATGATGTCCGATTCCCACGCTCTATATAGTTTACCGCGTTTTGCGCATTCCAGGAAATGAGTTTGTACAACCGCCTTGCGTTGTATAATGAAGCTCAGTTGCGAGTCATGTGTGTTCGATTGTGTACCTGAAATTATATAAAACTTATGAAGGGCCTAATTTTTATCAAAATACACATTTAGTAAATATTCTACATATAAGACTTGGAATAGTTTACCTTCGGAGTTAATTAGTTTGAGTCTGATCCATATATAGGCGTACCCAGGGGATGGGGGAGAGGGGTTCAACCCCCTCCCCTTTTTGACCCAATAATGACTGTGTAGGGGGTTTGAACCCCTTCTTTAAAATTTGTATCTGGTCTCGAGACCCTCGAAAATTGTAAATGTACTTGGTCTCGGCTTCAAAAAAATGTATACGGCCACTCCCCCCCCCCCCCCTGCTTACATAAATTTGTCAGACGACATCCCCCCACCCTGAAAAAAAAATGGTCTGACCACCATCATTTAGGTTTTTGTCATTTCAAGTTTCGATTACACACAAATTAATTCAATCCGAAGGTGAACTATTCCAAGGCTTCGATGGTTACTCTTGAGCAAATTGAGTACACAAGATATGACGTCATACACATTTTTTTTAAAATTTGAACTTCATTTACCGAAAGAGCATACAAATTAATGTCCAAATAACCAAAATCAATTAAAAATGTCAAGAATTGGCTGAGATATGCCTAATCGCATGATTTTTTGTTGTCAATGGGAAATCGGTGCTTCCAACGCACCCTTTTGGCAAAACCGGGGGGGGGGCTTTGGACGAATGGTCGCGTTCCAGTCAACGCGACGCGACGCGACGCCCCCAACGCACCCTTTCGGCAAAACCGGGGGGGGGGGGGGGGTTTGGACGAATGGTCGCGTTCCATTCAACGCGACGCGACGCTACCCACCCTTTCGGCATAAGCCTGCTACGAATGTCTTTACTAAAGTTTAGAAATGCAACATCGAAATATTTTGAAAATGCCTATATACTTTAGATGTCATTTTAACATCAGCATGACGTTATACGAAAATGAAATATTGTTTACAATATCTCAAAAACGTTACAACAACATCAAATTAGAAATGTTTAAGATTCGAATTTAGATTATGTTTTTTTTAGATCATTTTACAAAATGTTTTCTATTATTACAAATTTAACGTTGGGGGAATCCAGTAACATTGTCATAATCCTCAGAATCCAATTGGAATTCTAGCGGTTTATTTGTACCTTGTTTAATTCGTATATTAACAACAGAATCATGGGTCAGGCTTCGGTTTTTCGATATGTGCGACTTTAGATCTTTAGTCTTTAGACCAGTCAGGGAATATCATTTTGCATTTCTGCTCATTACTTGGCTATATGACGTCCATTTAAGTTGAAATTTTCACACACTACCCAGTGTTCATATCATATAACAACAATATAAATTGTGTCAATCATTCATCACTTTTTGCACATGTCAACAAAGTTACTAGATCCCTTTAAACTTAGTTCAAATAATATTGTATATGAATCACATGACAATCTTAATCAATGTTTAAAAAGCATTTTCAAGGAAATGCATTTATGACGAACATTTAAATATGTGTTTTTTATAAGGGGAAATATTTATACATTTTAGACCTGTAGCAACATTTGTTTAACATTTCAAAATTAAATAATTTAATAAAATTTATTGTCCTTCATATTACAACGTCCCCTACTATTTAACAAATATTTTCTTATATTACTAGTACTTGTTTAATATAAAAACTAGTTCTATATATTGAGAAAGAAAATCTTATGAATCATGCTGTATACTAATCACATTACATTCCTTATTAAAATGTAAAAGAAATGTCCAGGCAATGTAACTATGACAATGATTTTGGTACAGGAATGAAGTCTCAAATGTCATTTTGGCCACTATCTGACACTTTACAGGTGCACCTTTAAGTTTGTTTTTATTTGGACAGTGTTACTATATCCCTTTAATGTAAACATTGTTACAACTACATTGATATAACGTTACGGAAATGTTTTTTGTTACATTTTCTGAAAAATGTGATTTTTTTTTAATTCCACATGTCTTAGTGTTTTATAAACTAAAATATTGAATACATGTTATACAAATATTTTTCCTCATAGCTTTTCTTGGCAATTAACATAAATATAACATTTTCGGAAAATTTAATTAGTCTATCGTAACACTTTGTTTAAATACAACGCGTTACTTTTACCAAAATATTTGTTCCGTATATTTTCTTCGAAATCAAATAAACATATTGTTTCAACAAATATATAGCATTTCGATGAATGTCATTAAACAATCGTGAGCTTATTTTAGACCACACGTTTATATAAGATATTCTGAAACATTATTGAGACGTTTCCAAAACAGGTTCAAACATTTCATGATATTTTTGTGTTAGCATGGGCTTGGCGAGGACGGTTAAATTATGAAGCAGCCTCTAGCACAGATACAGGAGCCTGGGCCGCACACACTAGTGACGCAAATCAATGGATCCAGGTACGATTTCAGGGTCGGATGTGTGTGTCCGTGTGTGTGTGTGTGTGTGTGTGTGTGTGTGTGTGTGTGTGTGTGTGTGTGTGTGTGTGTGTGTGGCGGGGGTGGGGGGGGGGGGGGGGGGTGGCGTTCCTTCTCTTAAAAACAAGCAAACAAACAAGCATACAAACAAAAAACAAACACAGGTGCACCGACCCACTGCCCAGCCGAAGGTTAACATTTACAATTGATTGTAAATTACAATGAATTGTTAGTCAGGCATTTGCGCGTTTCACCTAATCAGATTTGTACATTTAGTACAAAATGATCTGACGTACAATTAATTGTCATTTTTAATTGATTGCACGGACATCAGATACGGTGATAGTCTAGACCAGTTTGAAAAGAACCATCGAGTGAGGTCGAACCATCGAACCTCCACCATCAGTCTGGTGGAGGTACAAAAAAAGACACTAGAAATAACATTGGTATGACATCTTGCTGATATTATTTAACAGTTTGACCCTGTTTTTTCCCCATGTCCTAGTTTATGCCCTAGCAGTAGACTACTTGCCTTTACCAGCCGCAAGCTCGCAAGTATATATAGCTGAACCGATCCAACACCATGAATCTTTATCCAACATCAATGTCTGCTACCTAACTATTTGTCTACCTTGAAAAGATAAGGATGTTTTCATTATACATTATTAAAATATTCTTAAATCTAATTTTATACGTTAGAATATATTTCAGCCGCATTTTGTTCTGGTGGTAGGATTATGTATTCATTTATAAAATAATGTGCACAAACTTTTTGGACAAAGTGAAAATATTAGCTGTCATGTGAACGGAAAGTGACACTGTGGCAAAAGCATATCAACGTTAAACGTTATGACAAAATCAATATTTAAACATTTGAGATGTTTGCGTTTTCAGGTTGATCTCGGCGTTCCCTACCGAGTCGTTGCCTTGGCAACTCAAGGGCGTCAGGATTACTACGAATGGGTGACGAGCTACAAGGTTGAATGTAGTATGGATGGTGTGACCTTTGACACAGTTCAACATAACTCTAGTTCAGATGTGGTGAGTGTTATTTTAAGGTTCATAATTACATCACATATATTAACTTCCACTCTGTATTCATAGACACTAACAATATAGATTTTGGGCCAATGTATTTAACTTTTAAATGGATCTAAACCTATAACACACAAAGGAAATCCCCATTTAAAGAGATAGTTGAGTTTTGGTAGAGAGGGCGCTACACACAATAATTTTTTGTGAGAAAATGAAAAACTGACTTTACAATTTGAAAGAGCATAATATTTCAGTGCCAGAATAAACTTTATTTGATCAAAATCGGTTCAGAAACGGCTGATTTTTTTAGAATGCTTCCTCTTTTCAAAAATTTTCAAAATAAGTTTTGTAATAGTTGTTGATTATCTCTCTATCTAATCACTATTTTTTACAAACCTTCACATGCACAATATTTTATTTAAAATGGTTTAAACCAATGTGTTTTTAGAGAGCGCCATCTTGAGTTCGAACGCATCTGTTTGAATGATAAGAGGCTTTTTACTCAGTCGTTTGTGATTTTGAATTCCTTTCAAGCATGGTAGAGTTATAACTATTAGTTTGTAATGTAATGGTGCAGGTTTTGGTTACTACAATTCAGTTTGACCAAAACTGTACTCTCCTTACCAGAACTCAACTATCCCTTTAACATCTCTTCATAATTGTATAACCAATACTTATTTCATCGTACCAAAGTATTGCTATAGGCAATTACGTTTTAACAAAAATATAGGTAAACATTTGCTTTATGGTCGACGGAGTAAAAATTAAAGACCAAATAACATAATTTTAAATTCGCAAATGTTATATCATGAGTTGCAGTATACCGTGTGTCTACTGAAATGATACACGAAGGACAAATTGTGTGAGGTATGAATAATAACCTTAACTTGCTGTCATATGAAAGAAAAATAACTGAGGTTCCCGATAATCGATATTTTTTGTTTCGGTTCTATCAGAATTGTCAGTCGTGATTATTTAATGCACAGTTTCACTCCATGCGGATCGAGCACCATCATTCAGTATGCACAAACATAGATAATGAACCACGTTCCAGTCCTTTTAGGTACCCATTATACCGACATCCGATTTGAGAGCATCAAATATTGGATACATCTCTCTATGAAAGACAAATTCGACGCACATTCGCATGTTTTCAAACTTGGTACCTTACTGAAGGAAGCCGCAATCTGTACCAATTTTGAGGCCTTTAATAATATAAATAATCTAAAATAAATATACCCTTCCAACAAATCAATGAAAAGTTAACACTGCCTTAATTTCATTACATTGTTTTCTCATCCCCCTTTCCCTAAATACCCCAATTTTCAGTGGTATCGACTATGAACGACCATTGCTCTCAAATCAAGATCATACTTCTCCAGTCCTTAAAATTTACTGGCTGCCTTTCCACCATCGAATACGCTTTGAATTACTCCTGCTTATGTGCCAATACTTTTACTGCCTCTTTACAGGTCTTTTCAGGCAATTGTGATTCGGAATGTCTTCCCCTCCCCAACAGCATGAACAGTGTGCCACTTCGTGCGTGTGCTTCCTTTCAATTCAATAATATAATGAATTTGACAAATCATGCCCTCCTTTATAGCCAAATGACAGTAATGAAAAACGCCCCCTACACACAAAATTACAATTTTGCCCAGAAACCGCATATTGGTTTATATATTTGAAATATTAGAAAACGATTTGTATACAAATCGATATCGCCGACGGCAAGCGCTGCGTACAAAACTGATCGTAATGTGGCTCCGCGAACGAGAGAGCGTATGTGGCCGGCGTAGACGGGCCAAACTGGCGGTCAATTTAGGCCCAATGTCAGCGGCGTGCATAAAGGTTTCAACTGATATTTCTGCATGTAACGATACTAAGGTTGGAGTTTTTTTTTCTCACAATCCCTTTTGAATACTATTTAAACAATACTAATCAATGAGCTGGGCCAATAAAGATACCGACGGTAACTTTCCCGATAAAATATTACGTTATATTGTCTTTATTGACATTGATTATCCCAGCTAGCCACCTGATGTCGGGCCGATGTCGGAATTTGGTTGCCGGATGTCGGCATATCGCCGTTGGCTCGAGGTTAAAATGTCCGCCAGCCCAACATCGTCACGACGTCATTTTTGTGATATATTGGCATAACGTCATTTTCCGACAATGGCCCAACATCATCTCATGACATGATGTTGGGCCATTGTCGGAAAATGACCTTATGCCAATATATCACAAAAATGACGTCGTGACGATGTTGGGCTGGCGGACATTTTAACCTCGAGCCAACGGCGATATGCCGACATCCGGCAACCAAATTCCGACATCGGCCCAACATCAGGTGGCTAGCTGGGATAACACACATTGCCTAGCACCAATTTTTCTCTCGTTTTGTATGGATTTAGAATGTTACTCTATACTCTGAAAATATTTTGAAGAAAAAAAAAACATCGCTTAACAGGTCATTTCTACCAATTTTGATCGTGATGAGCATAGTTTTATGCTGGTTTCGAACACGTGACCTCACGATAGAAAGGCGCGAGCTCTACAGATCCTTTCAAATTTGAGGCATTATATTTTACCATGACTCTGTGTCCTAACAAATCAATGCAACGTTTACATTGTCTTTCTTTCCTTATTTTTACGTAGTGCCTTAAACTAGATACATATAGATATTGGCTAGCTTGAATGTTTTTTAATTATTTACTAATGAATATGTAAGCTGTCGTCTTTTTACAGGTCTTTCCGGCCAATTCTGATCGTGATACCGTGATACACCGCGCTCTCCCAGCCCCGCTAGTGTGCCGCTTCGTGCGTGTGCGTCCTGTTACCTGGCATGGACGCGTCAGCATGAGACTGGAGCTTTACGGAAATGGCCCTGTCGAAGGTAGTTCATACATTTTCTTGGTTCGTTTGACTTAATAGGAAACCACCACGGACAAATTGATCACACTGTCTTGGAACACCCTTCTGTAAAAGACAATGGGGAACCTATCAATCATCTCCTCCGGAATGTTGTCAGGATGCCGATATCTTGTCTGTATAACTTAGTCATGTTGAAGTTCTGTCCATCTTTTATGTTTTATGAGAAGGTCGGGATTACATTTTTGGTATTTCAAACTCTGAGTAAGTCTTGTCTAACTCAAAGTCGACTCTAATTTTTGACAAAGTACAATTGTCCTAGCTGAAAAAGTCCGGCCAGCGCGCGTGGGAAACATTCCGGACCCGATTGAACTTTGAGCCGAGCGAGCGCAAATTCCATGAATTTTGTACTACGTCTGTAAACATATACACGGGTGCGGATATCTCAAACGGATGATTATTACTGCGACAAATGTACGGCAGGCCATCAGTATACGGTGATAAAATATAAACTCAACTATTCGTTTTTTTCACTAGGTAAACAGTATTCGATTTCTTTCAAACTTTCACAAATCTTTCAGTTGTATTTTACAATGACATTGATATAGGATTGAAGTCTCAAATGTCATTTTGTGCAATATCTGACACTTTACAGGTATCACTTTAAACTTATTCTGAATGTCGCGATCATGCTTTAATCCTTGCAAAATATGCATGTATTCTTATTTAGAATCAAATACATAGCGAGGAAATAATTTGTCAATATGTTAACATTGCACGGAAATATTCAATTAAGATTATTGCGTTTCCCGCCGTCCTTTTGAAAGGAATAGAGCTACACGAGGGTGTTCCGTGTCAATACGCCTACCACAGCCATTCATACACAAATTGATATGAAGAGCTCAGTTCCAAAAGTCGCTTAATCCACTTTCCATAATAATGGAGTTAACGATATATCTACATTTATAAGCTACGTAGCTATCTAGGAATCCACATTTTACGACAAATTACGCGTTCAAATTCACAATATAGAAAGTTCAAATTTCATATTCCAATAGACACGTGTACAAAGTTTGGCAAAGAAGCCCTTTTTCCTGGGAAGTTGAAAAAGTGGATATAGCGCCTATTGGAAGAAAGCTCTTCATATTCAGATCAAATATAGTTTATTTTGCTAAAACGTTACCTGACATAAATAATATGCATTATTCTTTTGAAGATATTCCACTGGGCCTTGAGTCTGGTACCATCTCTGACTCGAGTTTGAACGCATCGAGCGAGTATAGGCGATATAGCTATACGTATGGAGAGCCGCCTCGCGGAGCTAGATGGGGACGGTTGAATGTAGTTAGTGAACGGAGCAGAGGGGTCTTGAGCGGAGGGGCCTGGAGCGCAGGCAGTAATGACGCAAATCCATGGATCCAGGTTAGAATATGCACTCATTACAATATACTTATTAAATTATTGTGTAACAGTTAAAGTGATACCTGTAAAGTGTCAGATATTGCACAAAATGACATTTAAGACTTCAATCCTATATCAATATCATTGTAAAATATAATTGAAAGATTTGTGAAAGTTTGAAAGAAAACGAACACTGTTTACTTAGTGAAAACACGAATATTGAGTTCATATTTTATCACCGAATACTGATGGTCTGCCATACATTTGTTACAGTAACAATCAGCCGTTTCAGATATTCGCACCCGTGTATGTTTACAGACGTAGTAAAGAATTCATGGAATTTGCGCTCGCTGGGTTCAAAGTTCAATCTTTGGAATGTTCCCACGCGTGCTGCTGATCCGGACGCGTTTAGCTACGACTATTGTACTTTTTATCAAAACCGTTGATCAACGCTTTTGAAATAATGATTTTCAATGATAATTATCTTCATACCAAAGGGACATTTGAAAAGAGCTAACCCTATTTTATTCTTCTCTTACCATAAGCTAAACAACACGGCAGAATTGAAACGAGCAAGCTCCAAGTATTTTTTCGTGGAGTTAGACACTTTACAGGCATCACTTTAAGCATATAATGTTAGCATGATGATGGTAATGATTATTACTACATGTATTTGTAGACGTTACGTTGCTCAATATTCGTTTTTATTTACCAATTATGGCAATTAGAATTTAGGTTAGGTCTCCTGATCAATATTGATATACCCAACGCATTCATTATCGTTTTAACAATCTTCATGATTAAGGTGAGATTGATTTTAGCTGCAATATGATCTGGTGGTTGCTTTGCATTTATATCACATTTCATTTCATTCTAGGGTTGTCAATGTAATATACACATAAGACATAAAATAACTACCACTAGGAGTGTCGTGGTATAATGGTTCGGGCCTTAATCTCTAAATACGAGGGTCGTGGGTCGTGCGTACTTCAGCAAGATACTTCATCAACATGTGCTGATATCTACCCAGGTGAGTAGTAAATGGGTACTTGGCAGGAATGTATTCCTTGAAACGCATTCTGAGCGCTTGGATAAAGCTTCTCGGCTAAAGCCAAGGTAATAATGCCCAGTGCGCTTTGAGACTTACCTGTAACAAAGCGCCATATAAAAATGGATAATTATCATTATTTTGTATACACTTTTTTTTTTTACAGCAGTTTTACAATACTAGTAGAAAATGTAAATTGTCACGCGAACGGAATGTAATACTACTAGGAAATAACATTTTGGTGTAACACGTTATCATGGTTATGATAAAATCCATATTTGAAGATTTAAGATTGTCGTGACGGTCTTTTTCAGGTTGATCTCGGCTCTGCCTATCGAGTCTTCTCATTGGCAACACAAGGACGTCAGGATGCCGACGAATGGGTGAAGACCTACAAGGTTGCCTACAGCATGGATGGTGTGATCTTTGACACAGTTCAAAGTCTGAGTGGATCAGCTGTGGTGAGTGTTTTTATATTTATACAAATACAATTCACAGTTACATGACATAACCAAATTATATCGTTTCGAATCGGAGCCGATAGGTCTTGGGAGGCGCGTGTTTTACCAAACTTTCGATGATTTGTGAGGCCGTTTAATGATATAAAGATTTGACATGCCCTCCTTAAAACTAATAAATGAAAAGATTACAAAATTGTCTTTATTGATATTGATTATAAAATACATTGGCTAGCACCGATTCTCTCATTATTTTGGGTTTTAGAATGATACTCTGTACTTAGTTAAATAAATATTCTCTACAAAACATCGCTTTACAGGTCTTTTCAGCCAATTATGATCGTGATACTGTGGTACGGAACGCCTTCCCCAACCCGCTAGTTTGCCGATTCGTGCGTGTGCTTCCTGTTTACTCGGGAGGACGCACGAGCATGAGAATGGAGCTTTACGGATATCGCCTCGTCGACTGTAACGAAACTATTATCTTAGATCGCTTAGGATATGACGATACCCAGTAGAAAATATCACTTTCTATTAATTTCCTATCCTATTTCCTGTGGAGTTACTTATAAAAGTCAACACCACCGGCCTTAATTTCAGTAACATTATTAACAAATATATCAACCGTTATTTGTTTCTGATTTCGATTATTAAACATTATGTTTTGTTTAGGAATTGTTTGCTTTTGCCATTCAAAAAAGTCGCAAAAACACCCTCTATTTCATAAATTGCTATCCCTTTAAATTTTTTGATCAAAGTAAGGTGAATACTCATTTTCAGATAATCGTTTTATCTATTATCGGTTACAGTCAAGGTTTGTTTTCAAAAATTTCAAAAGTTGATATCCATGCAGCCATTCGAGTGTTGAAGCAAATGTTCCTAAAGCAAATGAGAAATGGATTTTACTAGTATTAATGTACTGTGGTAAGTTGTCTATAATATTTCTATAATCGGCTTGTAACGGACTGTTTTTCCTTTAATTTTATATAAGACGGTAACCAAATATGATACATAATATTGTGAACAAGACTTTAAATACAATTTTCATTTTATCCAAGAACGGACTTAAACAAAGGAACAAATGTGTATTGTTTACTTTTGTGACAAACGAACGATGCAAAATAGCAAATTAGATAGTAGACTACTAATTAAAATTGCTTATCTTGGTATGTGTTTTTATTCGTCGGTGAAAGATTCTCCATTTGGTGAAACCGGTAGTTTTACAACATTTTCGGGAGGTATGCCGTTCTGTTGTAATTGGCCACCTTGTATAATAATCGTACAAACTTATCCCAATTACGATCATATTTTAAAATAAAACCTTAATTAATTACTTATATGTAATCCTTGCATTAGGTCTCAATAGGTATAATATTTCAGTAATTTCTTCATGTTTGTTCACTATGTTTATGTATACGTGATTCTTCTTTATATCTGTGTACACACATTTGTTGGTTATAAATATTCACATGTGTGTTACTTTTACGTATTTGGCTATATATTGTTGCTGTTTGAACCCTAACTGCGCACTGGACACCCTTTAACAGATGGTACCGGCTCATTAAAAGATCTCGATATTATACAAAATGTATAGGCTCGTTTCAGATGAGCACTGGATAGTTCTATGTGCATACTGTACATAATCAAGTGAGATCAACTTGTTCACATTTAAGCGAATTAAATTGGAGCTTTCAATTTATCTAGGGTTATGGTAGCAGAATAATGATTGTAGTCAAAATTGATGGGCAGAGGTGATACATTGTGGCATCAATTGTATTTTTCTTACGAGGTAAACAGTGTTCTTTTTGTATAAAAACTTTCGAACATCAATCAGCACAATCTTCTGATATTTGTAGTTTAATTACTGAAGACTGCAATTTCACTTAAAGGGATCTAGTAACTTTGTTGACATGTGCAAAAAGTGATGAGTGGTTGATACAATGTATATTGTTATTAACTGATATATTCACTGGGTGTTGTGTGAACATTTCAAGGTAAATGGACGGTATATGGCCGAGTAATGTGCACAAATGCATATTCACTAACTCAATGCACTCACTTTGTACATGGTTTCGACGATCTAGTGGATTATTTAACATCTGAACACTTCATTCGTAAATATCTTTTTTAACGAAAGGGAAATTTTAAAAACCAAAACTGTCCCATGCTTTTTTTGTTCATACAATTACAACAAGGTATGAGGGAACCGCTAGAATTCCAATTGGATTTTGAGGATTTTGACAATGTTACTAAGTCCCTTTAATGGAAAATAGTATGATTAAAGATAATGGATCACTGTAATGAGTTCTTTGTGCGCTCTTTTCCACATAATGGTCAGTTTCAAAACTACTGAGACTTCGGAAACTATTATTTATGTTTTTTTCCTTGGAAAGGGACCGTATGAGAAAAATGAATGTCGATCTACATAGAGCATCCGTTTTTTACCGGGGTTATGTGAATTTATTTGTTAATTTTCATATAACGTTAATAATTTTTGTATTGCTTTGTCAGATTTGTTAATTCAATAACATTTCTCTACATGTCACTAAATAATGTTGTTTTTCCCTTTTCAATAGTGAATTAATAAGTTTTCCTCTCTGTATAGTTTATAATTGGGTTTATTAGAGTAGCACATGCACACCAAAGATCTGCTGTCGTCTGTGTATTATCTCTTGTTGCTCATTGCCTGTTTTTGTTTGTCCTGTATTTGTCTTTAAACTCGAGCTGATTAAAATTACCACTCTCACGGTACCACACAAATGCGACTGATATAAGGTACTTCATTTTAACCTCCTCCACAACCCAGAAACATAAATATATATTTCAGTTTCTTGTATTGAATAATGTATATCATCGTTTTACCATTTTACCTGGGCATTTAAACAAAATAAGTTTACCAAACATAATTATATGTAAGATATTACAAATAAATTGATATATTCAAACAAGTCAGACGTTATCAATTTCACGACATTTTTTTTTTCGGAAAACGACCAATCTTGAAGCTCAAAGTGATTTTTTTTTTAATTTTTACACTTTCTCAATAGATTTTGATCACTTTGTCTTTTACAGCGTCAAGTGTAAACGCATTCCTGTTCGATTGTGTAATTGTGTCTAGCGCAGGGGAGAGGTGGAGGTTATTATATATGTGCAACGAATTTATATGCAGTTCTAAAAAGTGAGATAATATTTTACGCACTGTACTATACATGTCTCTGCAGGAATATTATATGTCATATTTAGTAAGCCTACAAATAAAAAAATAAAAATAAAATAAAAAACCAATAGCTAAATTAATATACAAAATACATATCTAAATAAATGCACGACTGCATATAGACCCCTCACGCATATCTCTCTTGTCCTTAAATTATCTTACATGAAGTTGGTATCATTCAAAAGCCTGTTTATTCTCGTTTATATACTGTAGGTGCCACATTTGTAATTTGAAATACACCTGATCAGGGGCCAAGTCAAGCATAAAAGTCTGCACACGCATTGTTATCAGCCAGTTCGTAATTAGACTATGGAGCTTGGGTGACGTCAGAGGGCGTAGTCCGATATTCCATCAACGGGCTATCAACGTACAGTAAAGTGTATGCTATCATGTCATATTACTGGATAATTTTAGTTTGACAGCATAAAACAAACATTAGATGCATAAAATCAAAGTGGAAATTATACGAGCAGCTGCATAAACTCATAAAGAACACATTTGATGTAAAG